>JAJJWW010007530.1:0-33526 GCA_023531295.1 Papaver armeniacum
TTAGCTTTTCCGCCATTGTGCATGCAAGACCCAGTTTTTGGGTTGTATCTTGAAAAGGAAAACCTCGCTTTGATTCAAGGCATACCATCTCCTATGAATAAGGAAAATCGTGTTAAGATGTGAGAATGAACGTGGGTCCGCTGCATGCTTGATTGACCGTGGTCTCACCCACACACGATTGACTGAATGTTTCAACTTGAACCACCCATTTGAAATTCTATGCCGACTTGAACTCGAGTTACACCAAGCTTGATTGGCTCGACTTGAATGATGTTTGGGCCGGCCATTGTGTCTGATGGAGTTGTGTTCGTCGCCATTATATTTCCGTGCTTTCACATAAGTTCTAACCCATGTCTTTTTATTTCGTCATGTGGAAAAAGGCAAGAACCTCGCTTACATATGCTCCGGAGATGATAACGTCATGCCAAGTCGAGGTGTTGATGCCCTTCAAAGATATGCTCGAATATTGATGATGAGTTGTTCATCTTGCCTTTTCCAAACATTAGGAGACATCCTTCATAAGATAGTCTTGCTTTCCGCCTGGAAAATATGGACGCCGACCATTCCTTCTTCAAGACTTGTGATGAGATTTTGTTCGGTGAAATCAATATCCGCTTTCCTATCGATTTCCAAGACCCGCTATACTCCACTGGGTTCTCAGCGAAGGATGATGAGGACGCGTTGACACATATTATTAATAAAATTTAATTGAAAGGCATAACTCATCATGGTCACAGCATCTCACGCCTTAAATTAGGAAAGACGCCATGTTTACTACTGTTTCTACAATATTTCTACTCATGCTGTCAGCATCTTAGACGTGGGGAGAGATGACTATTACTTTGGAGACATGAAGGTTTCTTTAATGAAACTCGCCTGCTGTCGAAGTCTTTCATGGAACTCCAGACATCAGTGTGAGTAACTATGTCACATACTAAAAGCCAGGACCCTACTTCTGTCTGACAAGGAGGAGAAAAGGATGCTAGGATGCTTTACACCTTATGAAGGAGAGTCTCCCAGACTCAATACCGGATCAAGAGTTGGAAAATGAGCTGTAGTGGATTGGTGCCCCTGCCTTATGGACATCCAGTATATATTTATGATATTCAGAAAGAGGATCATAAGAGATGAGCTATTAGGGATTGGCCATAAGGCTTGCTAAGGGCAGAAGTTCTTCCTCTGGGCTCATTGTTCCTTGGATCATCCAGATTCTCATTTTGACGCGAGCAAATGGACAGGCATACGCCAGACCAAAAGAAGAAGGTGGAATCGCACGTTCACTTAGTTTTTCTTCAGGCATTCTTATGAACACTTCAAAAATATGCTCCTGCTCCCTACAAATTGGGTTTCACGAACCTGAAGTAAAATGAACACCATCAGATAGTCGCCCTGAACTCTACAGACTCAGGACGATTTGACAATGTGTCTGAGAGCCTGTTCCATGGGGGCCGGTCCATTCTTCCAGTTGTTCAGCACGTGGACTTGCTATTGCTTCTGATGGTTCTGATGTTGTACCTCATGTACCTAAGGTTAAGACTATGGGATCCAGTTGTTTGCACACTGGATCCTATGAGGTGTCCCGTCTCTATTTAATCTAAGAATTTGTCGTGACTCCAAGCATATTGATAGGTCAAATGGATCGATCAGGGTTCTATCCATCCGTTGTCCACCGAAGCTCAAAGGAATTTCTCCAATAATCTGATGTCACTTGCTCCTGCAGAGGTGAGCCTCCCTTTTCCACTTGTCAGAGAAAACCACATAATCTAGCAAGGAATTCCTGGAGAGCAACTGTTGGTTTCAGATTTTTGAGAGCATTGACAGATCCCCGTGGTGAACCATCTTCTCGACGTCTAGACTTAAACATTTCCTGCCAGCTACTTCCAACAAATCCAGACTTAGGCCGAGGACTACAGTCCCCACAGGGAGAGAGAGACCCAAGAGGCGAGCATGCGGTCCGAGTCCTTCTCAATTCTTCCAGTATGCAGGTATTTAAATCTCTTTCCGTTGATTTTCATCTCTCACAGAAATTCTTCTAAAAAGTTTATCTTTACTTGAAACTGGGAATTCTAAAGAGACTAAGTTTTCACAAGGGTTGGAGCAAAGCAGACTAAAATGAGAATGGCTGTAATGCAGGTTTCAGAATTCTCGTACGAAAAATGACCTTGCTGCAGAAATCTGAAGTACCCACCTTCATATGTTGAAAAGTTCAAGGCACTGACCTTCACAGTCAGAAATCTCAAGCACTGACTTTCTGTGTGCTTGCACATGGAGAAATTACCTTTTCCTGGGATCACGACAGAGACGATGTGGCCTGAGCTAACATAAGGCTTTAGTGATCTTGTCGTACGGGAATGATGAAATCAACACCCAGACAATAGATGCTAAGGATGTAAGAGACAAAGGTTTCACGTAGGCTGAGATTACCCTCCTGGAACTGTCTTGAATTGTTCAGGACACAGAAGGTTGTGGTACTCCTTTCCTGAGGGCTTCCATGAACTGACAAGGCTCTTGCGGTTGGTGAATTACCGTGTGATGGGCCTGGGGCTTTGTTCGATCTCCTTAATACTCTCATCCAGACATGTTGGTGAAGTGGATCAAATGCATGACTTAGCTTCAAAAGACATGATATGGAAAACATTGTCACATTACACACACAGAAAACTGCGCTGTTCTGAAAGTTATCAACCATGGTCCAAGAAGCTTTAGTTTCTATCAGTGGGATGAGCGCTAATGGACCATGCCGAATGGCTCTGAGGACATCAAGATCGGAGCTACCCGGGATTTATTTGTGCAGACAGCCTAATGCTCCTTGGTTCCTTGGGGCGCTTCTCCAAGATCTGGTGAGCCCAGAACAGAGAGAAGTCCTTCCATGGACTGTGTTGCCTCGTCAGAAGAAGAGGCGAGAAGTTGTCTAAGGAAACTGAGCTGGCAGCCTTCATATTTCAAAGGATGAAAGTCTCTCTGCCCGTATAATATTGTTATGAAGGATTTTCTTGAAGTATCACAATATATACTTGTTCCTTTAGATGTTTTTTCTTTTGAGTGGATAGTGATGATTTTATCTCTGCTGGATTACAGGTGATTAAATTAGCTTATTTTGAGATAGTTTTGTAATAAACCTTGAAAGAGAGATTATGTTAAATGAAACTATATCTTGTCATGAATGATTGTAATATATCAAATCAAATTGCAACATATGCAAAAAAGGAGGATGATGAAACAACATGTGATATTTGATCACTGAGCTCCTTTCATTGCAAAAAGGGACAAAGCTATGTCCCAAAGAATTCTAAACTATCTTTCATAAAATTGTTGAGTAAACTTTCTATTTGCTTTGAAGCCTCACTTGTATTAAACCTGGAGAAGCCCTCAGAAAATTCTCCATACCACCCTCCCCGTAGTTGCCATCCTTCCAAATCCAAAGCCCAATAACACGCTCTAAAGTTGTATTCATCATGGAAGTACTTAAGACTTGTGGTAAATGATGTGATTTCGGGTCCATTACTTGACTGTAGGTGGGCTGTACTGGGGGTAGCTTCATCTTCCGTCGACCCATGTCTCCGTAGCTCCAGACCTCTTCATTGGGAAAGGAAACAAGTACCTTGTGCTCATTTTTCCTCACACTGGTGTTGACCAACCAATGCTTTGACTATGGAACAAGAGATGAGGTCTGGAACCTATGAGTGCCACTGCATCTATGACTGCTCTCCTAAGTAGAGAGGACGTGGAAGGTGCTTTCTAATGTCATCGCCTCGAAAGTGGGTCAGATCAACGCCCCATCCTTTTTAGCCCAGCATTTCTTGATTGATTTCTCCTTCCTCAAGCCGCTCTGGTCAAGGAAGGCTTTCACGGATTGGACAAACTCTTCCGGGTCAGACAGAGTTTTTGAGGCATAAACTTTCAGCAAGGTTCTGTTAGGCCGCAGTGTCTCCTTCTTCTGTCTATACATCGGACCTCGGATAAGTCTCTTTCCTGGAGTTGCATCGTCCTCCGCTGCTGACCGGACCATGTTAATACTATCTTCTCAGTCTCCATACGCGCCCTTGCTTCTCCTTCCACCGTAAAGGTGTGACTTCAAGTTAGGTTTTTCAATGCTTCTTTGCGCCGCCTTGAGAAGCATCCTTCTTGTAATTGTGCCGCCGGCATTATCTGGAAAGCGCTTAAATGTCTCGCCTCGCTTTCCGTGATACCAGCTTGATTTACAATATCTCACCAACATTCCAATGATGCTTCCTATGATACCTGAACCACTCCGACTGTAAGATAGATACATCGTGAGATGAAAATCAAAATTTTGACCCATTTTTTGTAACCTAGACTAATCAGCCACCGGTCGCAATTGTCGGTGGTAAAAACTACTCCCTGCAGAATTCCAAATTTGGGGTGTGGATGAGGAACAATTAAACTCTTAAACAAATGGTAATCGGGGATTTTTAGATTTTGAGATCAATCGCAAGTCCGCCTAAACCAAGAAATTGGCCGCTTCAGATTAAGAGCTTTACTACAAAATAAGGAGATGAAGTTAACTTAGGAGGGCCAAGAAGGTGTTGAGATTGTGGAAGGTGTTGGCTTTGCTTTATGATCGTAGGATAAAGGAGCAGCCACGGTTAACAAGAGGCTTCCGGTGTTGATTTTCCGCCTTTGTTTGAACTTGTGTTGTTGTTTGAATAGTATGAATCCCATTCATACAAGCTAATGAGTTCTCATTCACGTTTCTCGGAAGTGGAGGAAGTGAGTGATGAGTAGTAGAGTTAAAAATACCAGGTCTTACTACTGTTTGTCTCAACCGCCCATGACTTCCTAACACGTTCATGATGGCGCGTTGCGCTGACGTGAAACGTCAGACCAATACCCAAGATGTATCCCCCAGTTGTAAGTGGCACAAGATTGATGTTCGAATGGCATGGATCAGATCCACGAAGATAGCATGTGACGTCAATCAATAACCCATAAGTGATCGGTGAAATGATATCGGCACTGGTGGTATTTTGGCGCAGTGCATCGAGTCATGCAGAAGTACGGGTAATGACGCCTACCAAATCGTAAATAACCTGACCAGGTTACAACCAAGCTGGTGAAGAACGATGAGATGAGCTTGAGACACTATCTCATGACCACGAAGATTAGGCTGAAGAGGCGCGCACATCACTTCTTTGCCTTGGTCGAAACCAAGTTATGGGAAGGGCTTTGGAGAGAATTGATCACGGCACAAGATGGCATGGCACACGTCCATGTCTCTATCTCAAGAAGGGGTATCTAGCTACCCACCTCCACTTACGGCTGAAATGGTCAGACTTCCGCTTGGCTATAAAATTCTTCACCGCAGCGACGTCAGATAAACGCCGCGATACCCGCAGATGCGTTCCAAGACAATCGTCCTGGTCGGTCTATCGATCACTCCAGCGTGTGTAGTGTGTGGGTTGATGTTCACACCTATACCGATTATCCCATGAAAAACGGATCTAAGCCATTCAAATCATCCGGGTGGTTGAGCGTCGTAGATCAATTTGTGCAATTTGGGAAGTGTAACCACGTACAAGTTTGGGCGGGCGCTGGATTAGCCGGCACGATATTCCTTGGCCGGGACCGCATGGAGAGATGACAACTACCACCATGCGTCGTATGATCTGGACCTGTTTAATCTTAACTGCGGACCCTCCATTCGTGACCGGAGAAGATGGACGCATGATGGCTGAAACCCTAATTTGGCTTTGGTGCCGTGCGCCACCTCTTTTGCTTCGTGACGCATTTGTCACTACCAAACATTTGCTGTCTCGACCGACCGTCAAGTGTAAAAGGCCTTACCGATCGTGGTTGATGTTCTGGGTCTTTGTTCATATCTGTACCTTCCATCTATACCTGAGGAAGATGGCCGGTTGAGACTCATTTTGCTGACATGTGGCGCCGCAAAACCCTTATTTAGGTTTTCCGTCCAAAATGCTTTGTATGAACGTCTTTTACAAGCGAGTACAATGGCCGACCATGCGGGGTCGGGCCGGGTCAAAAGATTGATACTCCAATGAGATGAACAATGGACATAAATTAAACAACATATGCACTTGGAATCTAAAGAAAATATGGCATCCGTAAATATTAAACATTCAAAAACTATACTTCCAAGCAACTAGTGAACAAGTATGCGGCTTTGGAAAATAAATAAAAAGTAATATAAAAATAAAAATATTGGATGGAAAATTAAAATCAAGGAATTTATCCGGGGGAGATACTCCTAGTAAATTTAGATTTGGACGATAAATACTTGTTAAGAATCATGACATCGAAATATAAATTGGTTAACAAGCCTGGCCCAAGAGTGACATCGGTAAAAATGGAAAATTACCATTAAGCAATTTGTCTCGGTGGAAATACTCCCCAGGAAACTTAGATTTGGACGAAAAATTCTTGCTAAGATCATTGTTTGTACCCAATTAAAATAGTGTACGTGCGTGCCACACAAGCTATTTAATTACCGGTAACTCGTGGGTTTATTGAGGAACCCACAAGGCTTATGAAGGAGCCCAATTGGTTTATTGTGGAAACTAGTGGGTTTATTGAGAAACCCTAACCCGGTTTATTGGGAAACCCGCATGGCTTATTATGGAAGCTGGTAGGCTTGGAAAGTGGTCTGTTTTTGCCTACAAATTAAACCGCAAGTGCACGGTGTCTACTATGCAGAACTGGGCAAATACGGGTCGAACCACAGAGACTTGTGGTGTTGTATGTTGATCAAAGGCTTTGCTTGCATCGATTTCTAGAAAGTGTGAGAAATATTTGGTGTGTGTCGATACGGCGGGTTGGTTGTGTTGTGACAATGAACTAAGTTGTAAAAGCTAATTGTAAAAAGGTTCTTTGAGAATACTAGGGTGATTGAATCAACCCTCTAGTTCTAAGCTAAGGCAAGGGAGTTTCTTATTGTGTCTTGAACCTTCCTTGAAGGCCTCGGGTGGATTTGTGGTTAGCTAATTCACTAATTCTCCCATAGTATAGGATGTCTTTCTACAAAGACAACCTATCACGGGATTATTTGATGCATTAACTAATTATTGATCCTAATCATAGTTTAAGCACATCAAGAACAATATGAACACTGCATATATTAGCATAAGAAATAGGGGTTTCATCAACACCCTAGCAATTAAAATAGAACATGACTAAAACACAAATTAAACTCCTATTGGTGCTCTGGCTAGCCCAGGGCATAAGTTCTTACAACACAAGACCCTTCTATTTATACATGCAAAATACCAAACCCTAATTCATTTTAAATTGAAAAGTAAACGCATACCCAATCGCCCATACTCCCCGAATCGCACTCTCCTCTTTCAATTCGTCTTCGCAGCTGATGGTTTCCCTCAATTGATTTGATGTAAGAGCAAACCCTAGCTCTAATTATCTTCCCAACATAGCCTCTAGGGTTAAGAGAGAGGCTAGATGAGAGATAACTAGAACTAGGGGCGGCGAAGATGGTCGTGGGTGGTAACCTTTGTTGGTGTCGGGGAAGGAGAGATGGTGGCGGAGGTGGCTCCGCAACCGGGGTTTGGTCGGGCGAAGGAGGTATGGGAGAGCTAAAATGCAAATGGTATGGAGAAGAAGAGAAGAAGAAAGAAAGAAATGGGTTTGCTCGAATGGGTATAGGTATAGGGTGTTTTGTTGTGAAGCGGGTGTAGCAAAGATCGATGAGGAGGTCAGAGCGAGTGTTGGATCTCGGTGAATCCGATGCGTGGCCCGATGCGAGATCTGAACGGCTCACGGAGAATCAAGCTGCTTTGGTGTTGAGCGGGAGCATCGAGTGTTGATGGGAAGGACGGAGCGACCGTTGGATGCATAAGATGGAGATCTCAACGGCTCGGAATGGACGGGAAGCTCGGATCGGGTCATAGCTAGCTCAAGCCCATGTCTTGTAGATGGGTTGCTTCTTGTTGGGTTGCAATTGTTGCGCGCGCGGGCTTTGGCCGCTCGCTCCATAGACGCTTGTCTCCAATTTTCGCTCTTTTGGCTCCTCAATTTCTCCGAGCTTTATTTATTTCCTAAAAACACAAAATTAATTAGTACAATATTTATTCTTGAAAACAAAGAAAACACGTAACTGGGGTAATATTTCGATTTCGAACACAAAAGATGAGCTAAATGCCAATAAAAAGGTGTATAAATATGCAATATTTGGCACTCATCAAATACCCCCAAACCTGAATTTTACTTGTCCTCAAGTGAAACAAAAATTAAGAAATCCTAACTATACCAGCATCGCGGGTCTCTCGAATGCATTTAGCGTATGCACTAAGCCTTTAAACCCCTAGGTGTCCCTAGTGGACGAGTTGTAGTCTCGTGAGGGTTTACCGTGAGGTGTACCCACAAAACCTTCTTCAACTTCGTAGTGTAAAAGAGTCTCAAGCATCCAAGGAGCTATGAAGACATAGAGTTTTGCATGCTAGTAACATGAAGTTAGAACTATCAAAGAACGCATTCTCATCCTTAAGTGCGAGCGAAAGAAGTAACCATACCATATGAAAGAATTCGTATTCGATTGTGATCATAAGCCTCGACTTCGCCTCACTAATAGGGTTTTATGATAATTGCACTCAAAAAGACCGCTTTTAGTCTCTCATGTGTGCGGTAGGAATAAAGAGAGAAATCCTGCACACGTTGAAGGTAAGAAGGATAACCTTCCGAAATAATTTCTGGAGACTCCACAGAAGTGTGGACAAAAAGAATCTTTTCTGATGATCTCTAAGAAAGGAAATCAACCATTAGCAAGGATGGGAGTACTCACTTACCTTTTCACCCGATCGGCAATTAATATCATACTCTCATAGGAACCATAGAAACGTCTTCAATCTTCGGTCTTCGGTCTTCACTGTTGATGACGAACTTCTGAACTTTACAAAAACTTGATTTTTTTTTTATTTATTTTTTTTAGAATTACAATAAAACTCAATTTTTCACAAACTTCATTAATTCTCATCTTCTTTTCTTTTCTTTGCACGTAAACCTTGGACTATATCAACTTTTCCTTCAAATATTCTGATGATGCTCCACTTGCGACGATGATGTGTTTCTATGAATCATTGATGTTGTTGAGAGGGAGAGAGTGATGCTAACTGCAAATCGAGTATTTAGAAGAAGTTTTCATCTTTAAACGTCACCCCTCATGATTGACAAAAATTAGCACTCAAGAGATCAAAAGCGGTCTTGAAAGTGGTACGAAGTTGGGTAGCTCACCATTCCTACCCTAATTGACGTACGGTGACACACACTCTATGACTTTTCTAGAAAGTTGCAAAAAATTGAAGGTTGGTGCCTCACTTGATGTAAAATGGGTAGTCTCCACTATGGGTGATCACAATCCTACTACCGAATATCTAAACAAGACCTAATTCGCCCTCCTAAAGATGGTTAAATCCAACTTTAACGCTCTAATCAACTAAGAAAACCCGATTGTGTTCTCCAAAGACTTCCAAATTTCTGTTATTTCGGTCAGACTCTCTATGTAAACATAGCTAGAAGCATGCTAGTGACTCTAAAATCTCTAAAAGTTGGAGGTTTTTATTTACAAAAGAGTTTTAATTTTTTTTTTATATGCAAATGCACCCCCAAACCTAAATCAAACATTGTCCTCAATGTGTCAACATATGATAAAATTTTAAACAGTCACATACCAAGAGAACTATGTTGAGTAGAGAAAAGGGAAGAGATTACCGGATGTCGGCGGGAGCAAGGTTAGAGCTTCATTAGTCAAGGCTAGAATCCAACACTCTCAGCGGAGATTATATCGGATTAGCACAATATATGTACAAAAGAAAACTCAACCGATTCAAGAAAGAAAATTTAACAAGTCCTACCGGATTATATACAATGAAAATTCACCATATACTAACAATCTAAAGAGTTGAGGATCAACCCAAAAGACAATATGTACAAACAACAACATCCTTACACAGATATAACATGAGAGTGCAGGGAAGATTGCATACGTGAACAAGTTACCCCAAACCTAAACTTGTCAATGATGTGTTCTTGAGCACAAAATCTTGCAATTTTAAAGGTACATCATGCAAAAGGTCTAACTCAAAATGAGTTTTGCTAAGAACAGCGAGATATACACATTCCAGTTGTGGCTCCTTAAAAGTGTTATACTTTGATGCAAAATAGTCCAAGAGGACTTGGGAAGCACAAAGCTCTAGGCCTAAATTAGGCATTTTCTTAAAAGTTGGTTTTGCAATTTTGTTACAAACTACACCTAGGTTTGGTGGAAGAGTTTCAATGCATTGCCTTAGGAGAGAGATTAGGTACATCTTAGTTGTTTTCATGTATAAGATCATTTGCACCATCACACACTTTCCTAAGGTCAGAAAAAGGTAAATCATGCTCACCTGCATAAGACAATTCATCAATCTCCATGTTATAATCATCAGAGGAGGCAACATATTATGACATGGGCGGGAATCGCACACAAAAATACTATCATGATCCATAAGAAC
Organism: Papaver armeniacum; assembly: GCA_023531295.1. NCBI lineage: Eukaryota > Viridiplantae > Streptophyta > Magnoliopsida > Ranunculales > Papaveraceae > Papaver > Papaver armeniacum. The sequence goes on from JAJJWW010007530.1 coordinate 10,479, forward strand.
ATTAGTGTCAACAGAAGATTCATCCTTTCTTAAGTCACAAACAAGTTGTGTAGCATGCTCACTGTCACTGAAGAATTTCACAAACCCAAACTCAGAGTTAACATCACATGCATGAATGTTAGGAGAAGTATCATTCATAGGGTTCACAGAAGAGACGCTTAACATCTCTGAACCACTATTTTCAGCATGCGCATGCTCTTCTAACATATCATAATCATCATCATCATCATCATAACAAAAATGCATTTCCCTATTCAAACTTGTAGCATTTCTAGTGTACTTTTTACCTCTAGATTAGGTTCATATTCGGTGTTAGTTGCATGAGTAGGAATAGAAACACTATTTTTATCGAGATAACAAACATCCTATCATGAACTTCCCTCCATTCTTCATTTTGTGGTGAATCGGGTTCATTTAAAGAATCAAAGTGAGATGTTCAAGTGAAGGGAGTCTTCATTAGTGGGTATGCATGTTTCATATGAATGATCATTACATGGTTGTGCGCATGGTTCACTACCAAGGGAAACTTATACAAGGTTGCTATATGGATGATCGTGCATTGCATTCAATTCAAACCTAGCATTGTTTAGCTCTATGAGGTTTTCTTCCACCGAGTGCATATACGAGGTCGGGGAGTATAAAATTGTTCAACTCCCTTTGTGGTGATTGATACATGTGTGCATGATGATTAGGGTTTGCATATTGAGGCTCATGACCTAGAAAAAGGTTCATAATAATCCCTAAAACTAGTGACATCATGGTTTGTGGGTGGTTCATAATGTGAAGCATGCCCATAAGCAAGTTCTCTGATGGATTTGTTTCTATCCCCAGTTGCAGACCAAAATCCTGACATGGTCTAGCAACTCAATTTGGGCTCAAAAAAAAAACTATAGCCTAGCACACATCAAGTATACTAAGTCCAGATGCAAGCCCAAGTTATGCAAATGCACAGCTGTTGTGGGCTCAGATGTGGGATTTGGTTTATGAGGGCTTTGGTTTATTGGGTTTTGGTTTGATGTTTGGTTTAGGTGGGATACAGGTGATACAGCATAGGCTAAGGTAAGCCCAGTGGTTGCACAACCTAGCTATGTGGGCTTCAATTTGGTTTTTGTGGGCTGGTTTGGTTTTTGTATTTTTGAAGAAGTGAACGGCCCACTATGCGGGCCAAGATATGTGGGTGAAGGTTGTATGAAAAGCGACCCAGGTTGATTGCAAAGCCTAGTTGGTTCAATTTATGCGGCCAGGGTTATATGATTTTCGGTTTGTGCAAAGCTTAGTGAACGGGTTTCGGCCCGGTTTATGTGGGCTTGGTGGTGCGAGCCCGATGAGTTACAACTCACAAAACTACTCAAAATTAAGCACAAAAAGTGCTTGATGTTGGAGAGCTTACGGCTTTGCTTGGCAAGCTTATGCGCACAAAGTTAGCTCAGCCGCGATTAAGTAAAAACACTCGGATGTAGCACAAGCTTATGCAATTGGTCTTATGCAAAGATCAAAACGAGAAAAAAAAAAAAAAAACATGATTTCACACAAAAAATGACACAAAGATGGCACGGTGCGGCTTATGCTAGAACAACAATGTATAGAGCACGGGAATTTGAGGAGCGGATTTGTTAACCGGTTTCACGAGCATGCTCAAGTTTGGCTCACAGATCACACAATAGTGTATCACACAGATTTGCAGGCTTAAAAGCACAGGTAGGCACAGAATAGCAAGAACTGAATGCGTGCACAGACTACAGGGCAGCTTATAAGGCAGAGCTTATGGACAGGTCAGGTACAGGACAATTGTGTCAACTCACTCGGTTGACTTCACTTGGGCTTCGCCTAACTTGGACTATCCAAGTGGCGACTCAACTCACGGCTTCGGGGCTGGAGTTAAGCTCGAGGCCTTGTCCAAAGCTAAGGTTTCTCGGTGAAAGATGGCTAGTTCGCCCGATTTCCAATGCATTTAACACACAAGGCAACTAACTTTCGGATGAAGTCTCATTTTCCCGAGGTTATGCTTAGGTTGCATACAAGCACGAGGTTTTCACACATATTTGGCTACCCTCGGTTCGAGCATGCACAAAGTTGACGGGCGAGCTAAAACAAATTCATGCAATAAAAGTGACTCGGCAAGGGGTTGTGGTATGCTCGGGTGGGTTATGCAATAAAAGTAACTCGGGGTATGCTCAAGTTACACACAAAGGCAAAGCGGAGATAAGACTAAGGAGGTTATAACACGGCCCTTGTAGAGGCCGAGACTTCACAAATACGTAACACTCAATGGAAACTAAGCATAGAGCACACAATTCGGGGTGTGAGCAATACCCAAGCCGGGTTTTATCATGCAATCGGGAAGTGAGATTGTCGGAGTAACGTCTCACGGGCTGGCTCACGGGGGTTTGATCTAGCACTAGTTCGGGGAGCATTCAAGGCTCAAGCAGATATCACGGGGGTAATACAAAGTTCAAAGCTACAGCCGATATCGGGGTTCACGGCTCATTCCACGGGCTAGCCTCGGAATTACATGTGACAAGGCATTACACTATGCTTGTTGTGGCTCACGGAGTGCACGAGCAGAGATGCTTTCAGTTTTTAGTTATGCATAGCCTAGCCGAACAATGAGTGAGATAAAGCTCATGAAAGATGTGCCAAGTTTATACATGCATATATCATGATCTATTTCAACTCGTAGATACATCACAAGAGACATCAAACTCGGCTAACATGAAGTCATTGAGATGAAAACTAGCAATTGCGTGGGCTCGAGCTTATGTAGGTTTCTAACTTATCATGCGGTCATGAGGCACAAGGAGCATATTCGGCTATCAAGGAGTCACTCACCTTTGAATCCTATAAATTGCGTGGGCTGCTCGGGGTGTTGTAGAACTCAAGTTATGCTCCTTTCTCTTCTCTTCCTTGGTTATACGACGCCAGAGGTTACGGAGGCACTGTTTACTCAAGAGAAAGGTTTAGTTTCCAATATTGCACAATTCAAAGCAAGAGAGTATTAATGTTATGGCAAAATTCGGACTATGTCTATGGCAAAAATGAACCACGGGATGATAATAGGCTGACACAATGTTCGGTGATTCTATGGAGAATTCGAGATAGAAACCACTAGCAAGTATAACAATAGAAGATAACAGAGATGGTTCTAGCAAAGCAGTTTATGGACAGAGTTTAAATGACTAAGTTACACTAACAATGCAGTTATTATGCGGTGTACACGGGTTGCTAAGTTATCATCTAAAGTGCAATGAACTAAATGCACTGTTGAGATGAGGCAATGATGCGAGGGGATATACGGGGAGCAATGCGGATATACGGGGCTTAACGTAAATAGATGCAAGAATGCAAGTTAAGTGGCACCTATAAGATTGACTACACGGATGAAAATGCGGATAAGAAAATATGTACAGGGGTAGTTGAAAAACGGTGAAGAAACGCAAAAAATCGACACAAAGACACGCCAAGTCCTCATAGGCGCGAAAACTTGGTAGGCTTGGAAAGTGGTCTGTTTTTTGCCTACAAATTAAACCGCAAGTGCACGGTGTCTACTATACGGAGAATCGGGCAAATATGGGTCGAACCACGAGACTTGTGGTGTTGTATGTTGATCAAAGGCTTTGCAACTGCGATTTCTAGAAGTGACAGAAATATTTGGTGTGTGTCGATACGATTGAGTTGGTTGTATTGTGACAATGAACTAAGTTGTAAAATCGAATTGTAAAAAGGTTCTTTGAGAATACTAGGGTGATTGAATCAACCCTCTAGTTCTAAGCTAAGGCAAGGCAGTTTCTTATTGTGTCTTGAACCTTCCTTTGAAGGCCTCAGGTGGATTTGTGGTTAGCTAATTCACTAATTCTCCCCTAGTATAGTGTAGTTGCAGGATTTCCCACACTACACCCCTCACTCAAATCGTTTTAATCAATCCATTTGAAGATGAACAATGATGTGTTTTATTAATTGTTTTCTTGAAAGATTTACAAAGAAATATAGAACAAAGCTAAAGAAATTACAATCTCTCTTTCCTTTCTCTCTCCTAATGACTTGTTTCACAATTCAAAAAGACCTCTCCTACAACGAGACTTACTCGACCCTTTATATAGGGTATTACATAGTGGATGGCTGACTATCTTGTCCCTTATTTTCGGAAGCGTCTTGCGAATGCTCGCGAATGTATAACTGTTTGCCTTCGCGACACTCTTAAATCTCGCCAAGTCTTCACACTTTCCTCATGTTCTAACTGTCGTCATCTATTACGTCATTTATTTACCTCCACGCGACTCCTTCGCGATGCAGTTGTTTATTAATCTCGCGAAGTATTAGTGTTACGATATTCTGGTCCTACATCTTGCCTCTTTTTCCTTGAATATCGCTTGAGAGCGATTTTTAAGGAAAAATTTGTTATTGTGGTGATCTTTGACATTTGTTGATGAAGGAACGAGCGAAAGAATATTGGACTTGAAAAGTACGTACTTGCCTCTATTCTTTTGCGAAGTTAGAAGCTTTGCGAAGTGAACAAGAAGTAATATATCTTCAATTTCCCACGTAAATTTGATTCCTTGAATCTTGGGATGACCGTTTACACGTGTCTAAAATTACTCTTTCTACCCGGTATATTTAATGTTATCAGGTCACCCTTTCTTCTATTTAAAGGAAAATTGCTTATGAAAACCATTCCTTCTCTTCTTCCATATCTTCTTCATCGTCTGCAACTATTTCTGCTATTCATCTTCATCCTCTTCTTTTTATTATCTTTTCTGTTATCGTTTTCATGGCATCCGGGTTCGTTATTTTCATTGATTTTGATTATTCTCTTGATTGATCTTCCTTATTGAAATTACTTCATCTTGATTTTGTTCTTCTTTTGATATTTCTTTCGCCATTTTTGTTTAAGCAAGAACAAACCCAGCTCTAAATATACCGTGGTGAACCCTAACATCCCCCTTTGGTTCGCAACCAAAATCTTCTTCAATTTGAAGTCTACGGCTTCCAAAAAAACAACCTACGAGTAGTAAGGTATTTTTAGAAATATTTACTCCTTTAATAGCAATTTTATTGCCTCTGTTTCTTAGTTGATTTATTATTCGCGGGATAATAAGAATGATGATAGATCTCCCAAAAAGGTCTCGCCATAATACATTTGATGCCTCTGCTTTCTTTGCTCCAATTGTTCCTTTCTCGGGATTTAAACATTCTTCTTTCCTACGATGTCTTCGCAAGGCAAATCTCCTACTCGCAACGACTTCTTCGCAAGTTAATCCCATTTCTTCTTCTCAAGATAATGTACCATTCCCTACAGTGTCATCACGGGATAAATCAATCCACTGAATTTTCTGCGAATAAAATTCTTCGGGTCATGCCTATTCCTACTTTTACTTTTACCTCGCCTCCACCTATTGATCAAGTCTCTCCAATTGGCGATCTTATAACTATGGGTGACTCAACTTTTCCTTCTTCCTCTACTATTTCTTCTCCCTCAAAATCTATTTCTCTTAGAAAAGAAAATTTAGAAGGGATGGATATAGCTTTTAAAATTTTATCAGATACTATGAATGATGTTAAAAAAGCCTCCTTGATCCCACCAAATCTAGCGTTTTCGAGTCTTTGGGTAAATTCTTTGGTAAGATACGATATCGCGAGCATCCTTGGAACAAGAAATTAAGACTTTGAAGAATAATCTTCATAATACTTTGTTGGATCGCGATAACCTTCGCAAGAAGAATGAAGAATTAAAAGGTATCTCACCTTCCCCCTTTTTTTTTTTTTTTTTTTTTTTTTTTTTTTGAAACTTGGTTCGCCTCTCAAGTTTTGCACGAAAACGTAAGATGGAGATATATCAACTGGAATCTATTGTGGAAGAAACTCGAACGGAAAGAGGCCTGGATGGAGCAATATAATCGTTTAGATAATCTTCATACGTTTTCTATGGATCAAATAAATAATCTTTCCCAAGAAAACATCTCGCTTAGTTCAAAACCAAGAATTATTAAGTAATGAAGTGTCGCGTCTCTCATATTCTTTGAATAAATCTAATTTGGAGTTGGAAACCTTATCGGATGAAAACGGAACTTTATCTCTTGAGACGAGCTTTATTGGATAAGGTGGCAATATCCTCGCAACAACTTGATGCTTGTAAAAAAGCATTGAATGAGCAAGAACAGTCTATCTCGCCTCTTGAAAAATAAACTTGAAGATACTACCCTTGAAAGAGATAAACTTATTCGGGAATAGAATAAATCTAAGTGTGAAAGCCAACCAACTCAAGGATGATTATACCAAGTTAAAAGAATCCCATTCTTCCCTTGCGAATCAAAATAAGTTATTGATTTCTAACGAAAAGAGTATACGGTCGCGGTTAAAAGGTCTTGTTGGTGATGGTTTTGATAATGCCATGGAAAACTTGGGAATAATTGCTTGGCCCTTACTCAATATCTTGTCTCATGAGAAGGAAGGTAGTCATAAGATTTATTTGCCCTTTTCCATTATTTTCTTTTCTAATTTTTCTTTTCCATTATATACCATTTTTCATCTTATAATTTTAATGTCTTCCTTTACTCTTGCAGAATCTGAGAAAAATCTTCACTCTTCTCTATCTACTTTGGAAGCGGCGCATGCTAAAATTTGTAAGGAAAATGCAACGCTAGTTGCCTCTCTTGCCCAATCTCGCGACCGAGCCAGAAGGAGGTTTAACTATCTTAATCATCTTAAAGATATCCAGAGTAGAAATCAACAGAAAGCGCTTCTTCGCCAATTTCCTCCCAAAGCAGAAGTTCTTGTGAATAATATTTTACTTTCTAAATCCCTTGATCCCGCTCTATGTTGAACCATTGGAAGTTGAAGATGATGAAGTACCCAACTCTCCCGGCCGGTGATTATGATTATGAAAGCTGCGAAGACCTCGCTAATAATGAAGTTATCAATAAGGATCCTTGCGAAAGAATTTACGATGAAAACCCTTCAGGCGGCGAGGATGAAGTTGATAAGATTGTTGAAGAACCTTTACCATCTCCTTGAGTTGAGCAAGTTGATATAGAGAATTAAGTTTCTTTGTAACTTTGTTGAATTTTTCTTTTTGATTGCAAAGTACTAAGTCCGGTGTTGGATGAATTAATTTTCTTTTTCTTTTGATTATAAGAACTCATTTCGCCACCTTATCAAGTAATCCCTTTATTTTCCATTAAATCTTTTGTTGTAATCTTTCTCGCGATGGAAAGATCTCGATTGCCTATACTCAAAATGTTTAAAGATCTTTCTTGAATGCGTTATTGCGACAAGATCGCAGGATGTCTCTACATTTTCATGTAATGACCCATTGGTCTTGCCTTATCATTATTTGTGTGGTCTTATTTTGCCTTCCTAAGTAAAGGTCTTATTTTGCCACCCTCATTGCGACAAGATCGCGGGACGTCTTTACATTTTCATGTAATGACCCATTGACCTTGTCTTATCATGTCTTAAGTATTTTTGCCTCTGCAGGACATTATATTTGCGACAATATGACAGGTTTAAATGTTCTTGCGACCATAAAATCCCGTGACATTGTCGTCTTTGCGATGAAATCGCAGGACGTTCTTACATTTTCATGTAAAAACCCATTGATCTCGTCTTACCCTTGCGTTAGTATTATTGCCTCTGCCGGGATCATTTGCACAAATATGACAAGCCTAAATTCTCTTGCGAGAATAAAGCCTCATGACATTTGCGTCTTTTGACACTTATCGGCTCCCTAATGGAGGGTGCCGCCCTTATCTTCTCCTGGTTGCCCCTTGAGGAGGCGTACATCGGCCATACAAGACTAGCTCCTCCCATCGGTCTTAACAACAACCGATTGTTTTCGCGAGCCTCTTATCCCTTATACCTATATGGTTTATGGTTACAAGACTGCACCCTAAGTGGAGTTTTCTTCGGGCCGCAAAGGCATGTGCCAAGACTTGTCAAGAGTGGTAAGGAAGTTCCATGCTCCCCGCACTCTTGACTCAACCGTGTACCTCGGCGCCTTGGTCATGCCCGACTCCTTGGAAGAGACCCTCGGGCGTCCAACCAGGGTATAACCTTATATATATATAGTTGGAAATCCAAGGTATCTCCCCCGGATAGGCTTTCATGGGCCCCAAATCTCCATGACCCAGGTTTCGGGAGCGGTGTAACCTTCCACCGAGCCATGTTAAGAGATACCCCCTTATATGACGTACTTTAGGTCTTACATTTGCCTCTTGCGAAATATCATTCGCGAACTAGGGTGTACGCCATAAAGGTTTGTCCCATTCACTCGCTCATTCATTATATCAATTTATTCAATCATTTGTCTGCGAAGTTATCGCACAATCTCAGTTCCATTATTCAATAGATTTGTATACATTCTTCATGGCGAGATTCTCGCACAATTTTTCCGCAACCATCATCTATGCTTCTTATCCTTATCATGCTTTCATCGTTAAATTGTTACCTTTTCTCACAATTACTCATTTCTTACACCTTTTATTCCTACTTCCTTACGCCTCAGCATCGGTCCAACATTTCAACGTTTCCTTTGCGTCATGATATTGATTGCTTTTGTGCATTCACTTGCAAACATCTCTTCTTCTTTTGTTTCTATGGCATCTACCATTAGTCTTTCTTTTCTTTGTTCATCCTGTACACTCTTCCTCCAACCTTTCTTTTTTTCTTTGTTCTCTCTTCGCTTGACTTTCTACATCCACCTCATAACACTTTTGCCCCTCTATCCAATCTCCTTTTATAATTCCGACACCGCTAGGATGTGGAAACTTTATGCACTGATGGTATGTCGATGCTATACCCAGAATTTCATGAAGCCATGGTCTTCCAATCAATCCATTGTAGGGAGATTCCACATCAACTACACAAAACAAAATATTAGTTGATAATCCCTGTAAAGGTATCCTCATGTGCACTTCTCCTTTGGGCTTGTTCGCGGAACCATTAAAACCATATATTTTGTATGTTGAAGGGATCAAGTCTTCATCTCTTCCTCCCATAGTTTTGTAAGTATGGTAGAAAAGAATGTTGAGTCAACCGCCAAGATATCAATCGGTATTCTATTGATTGCCCAACAATTTTCCGCTTCATCATCTTCGCCATCAATAGGTTTTGGATTAATTTCGACTTCACAACCAATGGGCTATCATGTGTTTCTCTTCCTTTGGGTACTTCTTCAAATTTGAGAAAGAAATAACTGCAATTGCCACTCTTTTAATCTGCGATGTCTTCGCAACATTCATCACTTCTTTATCATCGCATCCCTCGCGAAAACTCTACTAAGTACATTGTCATGAAAATCTTCAATAGTGCGGTATGAGTGTACAATGGAGTCAAACAAAACAAATTTTTAGCCTTTGCCCCAACTTCTATAACGAATGTTTCTTTTCCCTTTGCTTAGGTGGGGTGGTAAATGTTGAACTTTCTCTTCTTCCTTTAAAAAGTGATTTAGCTTTCCTTGATCAATCATTCTTAGGATAATTCTCTTGATGTTTCTGAAGTCATTTGTTAGGTGCCCATGAAAGCGATGGTAAGAACAAAACTCATGACTTCATCTCGGTGGTGGCTCACTTCCCATGTTCCATGGTGCTTGGTATATTTTCCATCAAAAGTATTGCTTCCCATATTTTTCCACCTTTGGCATTCAATGACGGCATTTTAATTTCCTCCCACACTACTCTGTGACTTGCTGTCCTCTATTATAATTCCGCCTCGGCCTCCATAAGTCTCTTGAGAATTATACCTTTGACCTCCATAGGTTTCTTGTGGTTGATCAAGTCTTTGAATTTTATTGTTTCCGCCACGGTTGTAGAAATTTCTTTCTCTTTCAAACTCTTCCCGATCGCGACTTCCCATAGCTACTAACTTTGGTTCTATATCAATTGCTTTTCTTTCTTGTTGACCTTGCGATGTGCTCGCCCTTTGTGTGTATTAGTTGAGGTAAAAACTTCCATTCGCAACATTAGAATTTGTGTTTTTGCCACTGGGTAAGATTCCATCTCGTTCGTCTTTCTTCTAAAGCAATATATTCCTCCTGGAGCTCTCGTAATTCAGTCATTGTAATTGTATTCTTAACTACGAAAACACGAACATATAATAGATTGGTTGCGAACATAGCATTTATAAATGACGAGTATAAGGTATCTTTCATCTACCCTGCCATCATCTCGCTGCACATCGTCTTCCATCGACAGTTAAATGTCTCAAACTCTCGCCAACTCTTTGTTTTAGTCCAAATACATCTTCAATGCCGGTCGCGAAGAGTTGTTACTTATATAAGCCCCCAAGAATATAGCTTTGTAAATGATTGAATGATGTGATCGTATTCCTTGGTAAACCCTCAAACCATTTCAATGCTTCTCTGTTAAACTTGACGCAAAGTATTTGCATAATATTGCGTCATGGTTTTCCCATTGTAACATACATCTCACATAAGCCTTGATGTGTTGTCTTGCACAAGTTGATCCATCAAAATGCTAGTTAGCGCTGGTAAGTTGCATTTTGGGGGTATTCCTCCTAACTCGCACTTCTAATGTAAAAGGATTTTTTCGCGGCCTCCGCGATAGCTTCATCTAACTTGCCTTCTCCCTCCTCCTTCTCTTCATTTGTTCAATATTCCTCTCATCTCTCCGCCAATTCTCGCGAAATTTGTTCATTTGCCTCGAGAATTTGAATCGATCGGTCTCTTTAATTCTCGCTTCTCTCCTTCTTCGTTCGTGTCTACTTTTTTGTATTCTTTCGTATTTTTCGTTAATATCTCCATCGTTGCGATTTCGCTCACGCCTCCTCTCTCGATTATCATGATTATTCTGCCGGATTGCTTCTTCCAATTCCCGATTTTCCATTTATGCTCTCAATCTCTCTCTCTCGCGGGCTAGACGTGCTTTCTCAATGTAATGCTTTTCAATATCATCTTCAATTTCCTTTTGTTTCCTTTGTGTTTCTCTCCCATGTAGTGCTCTTCTTCTTTCCTCTTGATTTTCTTCATTAATCGGGTTATTCTGTCCTCGAGGCTGCCTATCTTCTTGATTTCCATCATCGTGATTGTTCACCAAAATATAACGATTTTCTATTAATTCTCTCTCTTCGCGACCTCCTTCGCCATGATTTAACTCTCTTTCCAAATTTTCTTCATTAATGTTCTCTGAGTAATGTTCTTCTCCCATTTTCTCTAGTCGATCCCGATCTCGATCTGTTACTACTTCTTGATCTTCTGTTTTGCAGCCTCCTATTTTCCATTCTCAACTCGTGGTTTTTCCTTGTTAGATTCGCGCGTTCTTCTGCTTCTAAACGCCTTTCTTCGTGTATTGTCTGTCTCAGCGCTTCTAATGCCGCGATTTCTTCATTTCCACGAATTGTTTCTCCCATCTCTTCTCGATTTCTCTCTTCCTGTCTATTATTCATCAATTGTTGTACTTCTTCTCTTTCTTCCGTAGAATCTGATCTCCATGTATGCACGCTCACTCTATCATAATCGATTACTCTGTTTAGTGTTGGTTGAATTGGTGGTTGAGTTGATGGTTGAATTGGTGGTTGAGTTGATGGTTGAATTGGTGGTTGAGTTGATGGTTGAATTGGTGGTTGAATTGGATCTTCTTCTCCATTTCTTGCATCTATCCTTGATGGTTCACCTACTTCATTTCTTCTTTCTCCCACTAATCTTCCACTTCTCCTTATGATTGTTGGTTGTTCTGATGCATTCTTTCTCCTAGCCATTTCTCAATTTTAGTAACTTGTTAAAAATTATTCAAGATTTCTTTCTTGTTATCCCTAATTCTTCCAATTCACAAGGTTGATCTTCTTCAATCCCTGTTTCTAGCGCATATGTAGTTGCAGGATTTCTCACACTCACCCCTCACTCAAATCTGTTTAATCAATCCATTTGAAGATGAACAATGATGTGTTTTATTAATTGTTTTCTTGAAAGATTTACAAAGAAATGTAGAACAAAGTTAAAGAAATTACAATCTCTCTTTCCTTTCTCTCTCCTAATGACTTGTTTCACAATTCAAAAAAGACCTCTCTTACAACAGACTTACTCGACCCTTTATATAGGGTATTACATAGTGGATGATAAACTATCTTGTCCCTTATTTTCGGAAGCGTCTTGCGAATGCTCGCGAATGTATAAGCTGTTTGCCTTCGCGACACTCTTAAATCTCGCCAAGTCTTCACACTTTCCTCATGTTCTAACTGTCGTCATCTATTACGTCATTTATTTACCTCCACGCGACTCCTTCGCGATGCAGTTGTTTATTAATCTCGCGAAGTATTAGTGTTACGATATTCTGGTCCTACATATAGGATGTCTTTTTACAGTACAACCTATCACAGGATTATTTGATGCATTAACTAATTATTGATCCTAATCATAGTTTAAGCACATCAAGAACAATATGAACACTTGCATATATTAGCATAAGAAATAGGGGTTTCATCAACACCCTAGCAATTAAATTAGAGCATGACTAAAAACACAAATTAAACTCCTATTGGTGCCTGCCAGCCTAGCCAGGCATAAGTTCTTACAACACAAGACCCCTTCTATTTATACATGCAAAATACCAAACCCTAATTCATTTTAAATTGAAAAGTAAACGCATACCCAATCGCCCATACTCCCCGAATCGCACTCTCCTCTTTCAATTCGTCTCGAGAGCGATGGTTTCCCTCAATTGATTTGATGTAAGAGCAAACCCTAGCTCTAATTATCTTTAACATAGCCTCTAGGGTTAAGAGAGAGGCTAGATGAGAGATAACTAGAACTAGGGGGGCGAAGATGGGTTGTGGTGGTATTGTTGGTGTCGGGGAAAGAGAGATGGTGGCGGAGGTGGCTCTGCAACCGGGGTTTGGTCGGGTGAAGGAGGTATGGGAGAGCTTTGCAAATGGTATGGAGAAGAAAGAGAAGAAGAAAGAAAGAAATGGGTTTGCTCGAATGGGTATAGGTATAGGGTGTTTTGTTGTGAAGCGGGTGTAGCAAAGATCGATGAGGAGGTCTGCGACGTTGGATCTCGGTGAATCGATGCGTGGCCCGATCCGAGATCCGAACGGCTCATGGAGAATCAAGCCGCTTGGTGTTGAGCGGGAGCATCGAGTGTTGATGGGAAGGACGGAGCGACCGTTGGATGCATAAGATGGAGATCTCAACGGCTCGGAATGGACGGGCTCGGATCCGGGTCATGGCTAGCTCAAGCCCATGTCTTGTAGATGGGTTGCTCCTTGTTGGGTGCCGTAACCATTGCGCGGGGGGCTTTGGCTTTACGCTCCATAGACGCTTGTCTCCAATTTTCTCGCTCTTTTGGCTCCTCAATTTCTCCGAGCTTTATTTATTTCCTAAAAACACAAAATTAATTAGTACAAATATTTATTCTTGAAAACAAAGAAAACACAGAATCTGGGGTAATATCTGATTTCTGAACACAAAAGATGAGCTAAATGCCAATAAAAAGGTGTATAAATATGCAATATTTGGCACTCATCAGAAGCCTAACCCGGTTTATTGTGGAAACCGGTGGGTTTATTGTGGAAACCCGCATGGCTTATTATGGAAGCCTAACCGGTTTATTGGGAAACTAGGTGGGTTTATTGTGGAAACCCGCATGGCTTATTATGGAAGCCTAATCCGGTTTATTGTGGAAACCGGTGGGTTTATTGTGGAAACCCGCATGGCTTATTAGGGAAGCCTAATCCGGTTTATTGTGGAAATGGGGTGGGTTTATTGTGGAAACCCGCATGGCTTATTATGGAAGCCTAACCCGGTTTATTGTGGAAACCCGCATGGCTTATTATGGAAGCCTAATCCAGTTTATTGTGGAAACCGGTGGGTTATTGTGGAAACCCGCATGGCTTATTATGGAAGCCTAGTCCGGTTTATTGTGGAAACCGGTGGGTTATTGTGGAAACCCGCATGGATTATTATGGAAGCCTAATCCGGTTTACTGTGGAAACCTGTGAGTTTATTGTGGAAACCGGTGGGTTTATTGTGGAAACCCGCATGGCTTATTATGGAAGCCTAATCCGGTTTATTGTGGAAACCGGTGGGTTTATTGTGGAAACCCGCATGGCTTATTATGGAAGCCTGGATTTGGGTTGTTAGGGAAACCAATGGGTTTATTATGGAAACCCACTAGGCTTCTTATTGAAGCCAAAGAGTCTTGAATAATTATTTATTTATAATTATTAATGATATCTGAGATAAATGCAGGATCCTAAATAAAGAGGATAATTATCTTAAATACTTATAATTATTATTTAAGATAAATATTATTTAAGATAAATGAGGATTATGGTAAATATTAGTGTTTATCATGAATCTGGATGTTATTTGAGGTTTATACGAGATGAGGGAAGTTATTAGGTTAACTATCAAAACCCTAAAGCTACATCTATTTTTTCCTATATATAGAGGCTAAATCTCAACACAAAAGGTACACAATTTCTAGTCCTTTTCTTAACAACCTACTTGCATAGAACTCTTGTTGATTTTAGCATCGGAGTGTCTTTGCAGGTACCCCCCACCATTTTCAATCAACAATTCTTTGGAGAATCTAATCAACGGCGGCGATTCGATCATCATATATACATCTCGAAGATTGTTGGGGTGATTAATTTTGCACCAACATCTTTTGGCGCCGACTAAGGGGACTACGAGTAAAGATCGTGTTCTCAGTGAAAGAAATTGTTCTCAAACGATTTTTTAAACTAGGTTTCAAAATTATTGTGAGAAAAAGTTGCAGAAAGTTTCTGAACCTTTTCAGAAAGTTGCGGAAGATCCAGAGTTGCAGAAAGTTTCTGAACTTTTCAGAAAGTTGCGAAAGATCCAGAGTTGCAGAAAGTTTCTGAACTTTTCAGAAAGTTGCGAAAGATCCAGAGTTGCAGAAAGTTTCTGAACCTTTTCAGAAAGTTGCGGAAGATCTAGAGTTGCAGAAAGTTTCTGAACTTTTCAGAGAGTTGCGAAAGATCCAGTGTTGCAGAAAGTTTCTGAACCTTTTCGGAAAGTTGCGGAAGATCCAGAGTTGCACAAAGTTTCGGAACTTTTCAGAAAGTTGCAAAAGATCCAGAGTTGCAGAAAGTATCTGAACTTTTTCACAAAGTTGCGGAAGATCCAGAGTTGCGAAAAGTTTCTGAACTTTTCAGAAAGTTGCGAAAAATCTAAAGTTGCAGAAAGTTTCTGAACCTTTTCAGAAAGTTGCAGAAGATCCAAAAAAGTCGCTGAAAGTTCTGCCAAAGTTGTTGAAAGCAAAGTTAAAAGAAAAGAGGAGTGTATGGATATGTCAGAAGCAAATCAATTGGAGATGGATACAGATGCACCTATCGGAAGTTTGATGAATCAGCAAGCAAACCCGCGAACGTTAAGAAGTGCTGTTGTCCAGGGAGATTACGACGAGCGGGATGGAAGAGAAACGTCGATGTCGTCATCGGCATCAGCATCTCGATCTCGGTTTGAGGGATCTTATCCAAGGTTCAGAGAGAACAACGTCCCGATGCGCAGGTCACCACCTCCAACCACCAGCCGAAGCTTCCATCATCGTGAAGGTTTTCAAAGCCAACACCCTAGCTTCCAAGAACGTCGCCAAGAAGACATTGCTAACAGAGGCGTACGTGCTTGAACCAACGTCCCACCTCTTTGTACAAACAAATCTCCGATCGGTTGCCCAAGTTAACAACCCTCAAGCCGTGCAAATTAAAGTTCCAATCGGCTGCTCAAAGATAGCCCACTTAATCGTACGGGTAAAATCCCACAGGTGACGCCTATTGACTTAACGATGACGGGAGCATTTGAAAAGATCTTGAAAGAGATAACAAGCGACTCAAAGTTGCTTTGGAGAAAGAATTTGGTTGAAGAGGCGGCTATCCCTCATTCGAAAGTGAAAATGACATACCGTCACCGAGAGCAAGACAATCCACGCGGAAGAGATGAAACTCTTGTTGATCGTCGTCGGTATAGCCGAAGTAACGAAAGAAGATATGAGAATGCCAGGGAGACGAGGAAGGGGTGACGGCATTCGGGGCGAAGTTTCTAGAATATATTGAGGTGAACGAAGGATTTCTTCAGATTCATCATCACTTATAACCATTCACACGCATTTTGGGAGTATGTCGTAAAGGAACGACATTGTTTGAAGTGCCAATGGGATTGGTGGATTCGTCGGGAAGATACATACTGCGAACAACATCAGAATGATAAATTCTTTTATAACGGGTGAAGTAAAAGTGCATAGATATCTAATAAAGAGATATGTATATGTATACTGAAGCCGGGAAGTTAAAATAAGGAAGAAGCAACTAAATAAAGGGTTAGCCGATGAATCATTGCCTCATACAGTGCGAAACAAAGTGATCACGAGAGAAAGAGTGGTGATTCATACCTTAATCAATACAAATCCTTGTGAAGATAGTGTTGCTACACGAAAGACACAAAATCCAGGAACATTCAGATGATGTTTCTTGTTAGAAAGGAATCGTAACAAAGGAAAGGGGAAAAAGCAAGGATTTACTTACCAGAGGAAGCTAGCGCGAGAAGAAAACAGCTTCAGATGAGATACTAAGGCAATCGTTCATCTATATTTATAAAGGAACAGTGTCGGGAAAGTAATTTTGGCTAAGAGTTTGATGAGAAACAGAACATGGAGTTTCAAGAGGAGTCAAATTCACAGTTCAGGATTGCTATCGTCCGTGGATATTGACGCTGATTAAACACAATATGAAACGTACCATAGCTGGAGTACGTATGATTGAAAACGCTGTCCAACAGTGGGCTGGTCACTTGTATGAAGGAGTGGCACAAATTGGGTCATAAGGGGACGTGTTTTTTCTGAAATGTGAAGGAAGAAGTTAGCACGTGGGCTTATGACTAAGCGAAAGAATTAATAGGATTCCACTGTGGGACCAATGGAAGAGCTAAGAAGAATCAAAAGACGTGTTAGCATTGGGTCTCATGGTGATATGAACAGACCTGTCAGGCTTTATATACTGATGGTCACTTATAAAAGAAGTGACAAAGATTGTGATCAGGAGGGGACGTGTTCTTTTTGTGATTAACACGTGGGCTCATGACTCAAGTGGTGGAGTTAATAGGATCCACCAAGGATCTGATGGAAGTGTTGCAAAGACTGGATTAACACGTTGGCTTTGGTTCTAATAACGAAGCACATGGTCAAGCCTCACATATGCTGTTTTTGTGTGCCACGTCATCAGACGCTGCCAAGTCATACATCAATGTAAGCAACGTGTGCTTTTAATTCCATAGACGCCACGTCATCGTGTTCTTTGCCACTTCAGCAACATATCTACTCAACGACTGCCACATCTCGGTACAGTCAGCAGACACCACGATGGCGATCTCTGCGTCGGCAAAGATTCGCGACATATCGGCGACATTGGTCCAATCATTGATCGCATTTGGATCCGATCGGCCAATCCACGTTGCCTTGATATTTTTTCTTCTCCCTTGGTTGTTCAAGGGAAAAAGATAAAAAATGCGCACAAGTTGGGATTCGAAGGCGTGACCAGCAGCTCGTCCAACTACAATCTTGACCAACTTGTGCGAACCGACTTATGTAATGGAAGCATAAACTTCTTTATTCGAGAAACTTTTGTATGCATTTGGGACATAAACATGGTCGTGTTCAAGGTTCGTTGACAACAACATGATCGAATTCAAAGTTCGTTTGGTTTGTTGCTTGGGGTTCAGCAACAACATGATAGTTGAAGATGAGCAAAGAAAGCAAAGTTGTCGTGTATGACGAAAGGGTTCGGAATCGAAGAACACGCCACACCACGACAACATTTTGAGGCAATTTCAAAAGGTAAAATCACGATGAACCCAGAAAAGGAGATGGCAACAGAAAAGACCTAGTCATAATCCCGTTGCCGTTTAGAAAGAGAGGATTGGATATAATAGATCTATTTCCTGCTTCACCTGGGGGCGTCTTTTTATTTCGGGAATATCTCTGCAGATATTGGGGGCGGCTAAAGTGACGCCTAGCATGCAATCAAAACCAAAATGGATAAGGAAGCCAAACAATAGGACGCATCCTTTTCAATATCATTGGAAGAAATGGGGGCGACTAAGATGAAAACGCATGGGGAGAGAAAGACAAAAGCGAGGTATTTTGGGTATCAAAGGAACAGTTGCAATGTCTTTTTAATAAAGAAAAGGCAGATTTAGTATTCGATTATAAAGGGAATTGTTGCGATGTCTTTTTAATAAAGAGAAAGGCGAAAAGAAAGTGTTTCAATATAATTAAGTTGAATCTAAAATGGAGCGAAAGGAGCGAAAGGAAAATATTAAAGATTGCATATATTTATTAAAGAAATACGTGCAATGTCTTTCTATAAAAGAGGAAGACGAAGTATTTTAGTTATTAAAGGAAATAGCCGCAATGTTTTTCTAATAAAGAAAAGAGAAGAAGAAGTGTTTCAATAAAAGTTGAAGCTAAAAAAAAAAGAAAAGCGAGGTGGAGCGAAAGAAAGGAAATGTTT
Organism: Papaver armeniacum; assembly: GCA_023531295.1. Classification (NCBI taxonomy): domain Eukaryota; kingdom Viridiplantae; phylum Streptophyta; class Magnoliopsida; order Ranunculales; family Papaveraceae; genus Papaver; species Papaver armeniacum. Next base: position 28,953 of record JAJJWW010007530.1, read on the forward strand.
GACGAAAAGCTAGAGACAGTCAACCTCAGACACCGAGAGATTGTCGTACATTCATTATTCGCAGACACACGAGAATTGAGTCGGAAAATTCCAGGCCAGTACGAGAACAAATGGGCAACCAATGTGCCTAGCAAAATATGGGAGCAACCTGCATTCAAGTGAGGTATGTTCTCAAAGTCAAAGTTGAGTTATTAATTTAATCCTGATTATTTTTCTATTAAAGAGATAAACTGGAGCATTTTTCTATCAAAGAGAAAAACCAAGGAAATGAATTGTCATGCAAAGTCAAATAGTTCTAGTAATATCTTACAAAGAACAATGAAGCAAATGGCAATAAATGTGCCAGAGCAAGACCGAATGACTAGGAAGTCCGAAACGGGATTCAAGATCCTAAAGAAATGTTGGAAGATTTATAAGACCAACACGTAGGTCATTTGTTGGCTGATGGAAGAGCAAATCCACACAACAAGCTGGCCAAGGCCACGGAAGGTTATCGGATAAGCAGCATATGGCGAATTTGAACGACCCAAGAAGGTTAGTTCTATTGATTTTCTTAATCCATCAACAAGTTGAGAATTAAGAGGGGGCGATGTTTGTACACTATTAAAATAGTGTACGTGCGTGCCGCACAAGCTATTTAATATCGGTAACTTGTGGATTTATTGAGGAAACCCACAAGGCTTATTGAAGGATCCCAATTGGTTTATTGTGGAAACCAGTGGGTTTATTGAAGAAACCCTAACCCGGTTTATTGTGGAAACCGGTGGGTTTATTGTGGAAACCCGCATGGCTTATTATGGAAGCCTAACCCGGTTTATTGTGGAAACCCGCATGGCTTATTATGGAAGCCTAATGGTTTTTATTGAAATGGGTTTATTGTGAAACCCGCATGGCTTATTATGGAAGCCTAATCCAGGTTTATTGTGGAAACGGTGGTTTATTGTGGAAACCCATGGCTTTATTATGGAAGCCTAACCCGGTTTATTGTGGAAACCCGCATGGCATATTATGGAAGCCTAGTCCGGTTTTTTATTGTGGAAACTAGGTGGGTTATGTGGAAACCCGCATGGCTTATTATGGAAGCCTAGTTCGGTTTATTGTGGAAACCGGTGGGTTATTGTGGAACCCGCATGGCTTATTATGGAAGCCCTAATCCGGTTTATTGTGGAAACCGGTGGGTTTATTAATGGAAACCGGTGGGTTTATTGTGGAAACCAGTGGGTTTATTATGGAAACCCGCATGGCTTATTATGGAAGCCTGGATTTGGGTTGTTAGGGAAACCGGTGGGTTTATTATGAAACCCACTAGGCTTATTATTGGAGCTCAAGAGTCTTGAATAATTATTTATTTATAATTATTAATGATATCTGAGATAAATGCAGGATCCTAAATAAAGAGGATAATTATCTTAAATACTTATAATTATTATTTAAGATAAATATTATTTAAGATAAATGAGGATTATGGTAAATATTAGGGTTTATCATGAATCTGGATGTTATTTGAGGTTTATATAGATGAGGGAAGTTATTAGGATAACTATCAAAACCCTAAAGCTACATCTATTTTTGCCTATATATAGAGGCTAAATCTCAACACAAAAGGTACACAATTTCTAGTCCTTTTCTTAACAACCTACTTGCATAGAACTCTTGTTGATTTTAGCATCGGAGTGTCTTTGCAGGTACCCCCCACCATTTTCAATCAACAATTCTTTGGAGAATCTAATCAACGGCGGCGATTCGATCATCATATATACATCTCGAAGATTGCTGGGGTGATTAATTTTGCACCAACAATCATGACATGGAAATAAATAAAAATTGGTTTAGAAGCTCGTCCAAGAGTGACATCGGTAAAAATGGAAAATTACCATCAATCAATTTATCTTGGTGGAGATACACTGCGTAAACTTAGATTTGGACGATAATACTTGCTAAGAATCATGACATCGAAATATAAATTGGTTAACAAGCTCGTCCAAGTGTGACATCGGTAAAAATGGAAAATTACCATTAAGCAATTTGTCTCGGTGGTAATACTCCCCGTAAACTTAGATTTGGACGATAATACTTGCTAAGATCATGACATGGAAATAAATAAAATTGGTTTAGAAGCTCGTCCAAGAGTGACATCGGTAAAAATGGAAAATTACCATCAATCAATTTATCTTGGTGGAGATACTCCGCGTAAACTTAGATTTGGACGATAATACTTGCTAAGAATCATGACATCGAAATATAAATTGGTTAACAAGCTCGTCCCAAGAGTGACATCGGTAAAAATGGAAAATTACCATTAAGCAATTTGTCTCGGTGGAAATACTCAAAACTTAGATTTGGACGAAAAATTCTTGCTAAGATCATGACATGGAAATAAATAAAAATTGGTTTAGAAGCTCGTCGGCCCAAGAGTGACATCGGTAAAATGGAAAATTACCATCAATCAATTTATCTTGGTGGAGATACTCCGCGTAAACTTAGATTTGGACGATAATACTTGCTAAGATCGTGACATAGAAATATAAATTGGTTAACAAGCTCGCCCAAGAGTGACATCCGTAAAAATGGAAAATTACCATTAACAATTTGTCTCGGTGGAAATACTCCCCGGAAACTTAGATTTGGACGAAAAATTCTTGCTAAGATCATGACATGGAAATAAATAAAAATTGGTTTAGAAGCTCCTCCAAGAGTGACATCGAGTCTTGTCGATGAAGCCAATCATAGTCGTTCGTGAATTCATAATGCCAACCAATCAAATAAACTAGTTTCACCTGATAACCTAACATCCCCAAACATCCTTGCCAATATTATTACCGATCGGTCCTTACCCAATAATGCGATATCATTGGATATTCATATGTATTGCTGATATATCATGTTTCGGCCCAGATTAAAGGCACAAACATGATAAAATCCTATATTGTCGGCAAGATATTTTAAAAATAAATACGATCTCGGTTCTTTTAATACAAATTTAATTGTAAGAGCTAGCTAGAATTGCTTCTAAGAATATGAATTGGGATTTTCATCAAAGATTGCACCAAAAAGCATTTATGATCTTCCAAGGCACTAGCTAGTACTCCAAGGAATATGTTAATCATTTACTCCTCCGTTTCTGGAAAAGAGATACTTTCACTTTTTCAATTTGGCCTATTTTTAGGCTAAAATGAAAAGTGAAAGTATCTCTTTCCAAAAAGGGAGTATATTTTGCTTTTAAGAATATGTGAATCGGGAGTCAAATAGTGCAATGTAGTTGACTCATTAGTAAAGAAAAGATACTACTATATCCAAGGTACCAAGAATAACAAAGGAATTAGCTAGTACAATAATAAATACTTCAGTTTGCGGTGGTATTTTTGATCTTTGATCATTTCTACTTTAACAATTTGTGTAGAATATTGTAGTGGGACCCTCGTCTAAATACTAGCCGCATCACTAAATACTAGGAGTATATATATGGAACATTCCATGGCGATTGATTTGTGGATTTAAGGGTACATTCATATGGTAGTTGTACTTTAGACTTCAATAAGTCTAGATTCACCAGTGAAAGAATCACGGTGATATCCCCGCGAGACAAAATTTGGTGGGGCCCACACAATGAGTCCCTTATTTTGTGCGCATGCAAAAGAAGAAGATCTAGGTAGGCAATTACGGTCCGAAATAAATGGGCATTTGACGGTAATCATAATGAGTATCTTGTGCGGCCTTCTTTGGGTACATGCAAACCAAAAGATAGATCTCCTCGCATACTCCTCTTCTCGTTTTGCCAAATAATATAGAGAAGATTATTTTTTGTTTCTAAAATGTCTGTCACATTGGGTTGGCTTGACCCAAATTTGGCATTGGTGGCAAGATCCCTTGTGGTCCACTTCTTTCCATAAATTAATGCTATATTTCTTCCATTTTGGTTGTGCCTAAATTATAATTAAAAATCTGATTACTGTCATATGGGATTATGTTTATATAAGGTATATTATGGAAAACTTAGTTGACTCGACGAGTTTAAGATAATGAAAATTGATTGATTAACAAACAAATATCAAGCAAAGAATTTGAACACGAGCATATATTAAAGAAACAATATTTTATTATTCATTATAAAACTAAACGAAGCAAAAATAATACCAACATCCCAGTATTAAAAAACAAAAACCACATTATTCTAAAGTTTCTTTGATAATCCGCTCAACTAAAACCATCGCATCTAAGACTCGTGTTGCCGGCGTTAGCGAGAGGCCATGGCTGGAACTTCAAGTACCTTTTCTTCTAGAGGTGTCTCCCAGGTATTTTCGGTCGTGTCGGACACGGTTCACCAACGCCAATATTGATAAATATATTCTCATATACGCGTACAACACCACATTGATTTTAGTATATAGAGTATGATTTATCTAAATACGGAAAAATAGCACGAAAAAATTGCGTAAACACAACCATGTTGATCGAGTACATGGAGTATATGCTTTATCTTACAAAGAGATCATAATCATGTACTCTTCGCTAAATGTGCATGCCTTGGCTACACTCTTGCCATATCAGCCAGGTATACGAAGTATCTCTCTCCA
>JAJJWW010007531.1:0-100781 GCA_023531295.1 Papaver armeniacum
AAAACTCCATACCAAAAGATGTTGCTCCGACATCATACTTGGTACAAGAAAACTATATAAGCATGATTCTAAGATGTTTATTCAGGAGTGAAGATTTTGAAAATCACGTTTCAACCCCTCAATTTCCTCTAACATCTTAATTAATAAATTTGTAAATCTAGATACCAGACTTGTGTAACTTATTTTTTTGATTGGCAACGTACACCAACAACGATTGGAGATAACTTATATAAAGAAGTATCCATACAAATTTTGTTGTTTTAACCTCACACAAAAAAGTGCTCCAAGCCAAGGTGTGTATGACCAAGAAGCCTGCAAAAGAAAGAAAGAAAAACACGAATCACGTCACTATTACATACAGATATCAAGAACCACATTGACTCAGTTGCTACATATGACTTCCGTCATAGAGTTTGAGATTAAAAATGAATGATGACTGATGAGGTAAAGATGATCAATTTCAGGTAAGGATTCACAGAGCTCAGTATCCAAGCCAACAAGTCATGAAGTTAGTGCTGGTATTCACTAAATGTAGCCTGGGAACATCATTCTCAACATCTCAATGGTGGATCTATTATGATCAGTGGCTTTACAGATCGTTTCAGCAAGGAAATTAGCAACCCCATTCATGGGAGCAAGAAGACTAGAGTTACCAGACCACCAATGGGAATGTACCTGCATGGTTATAGGTGCTTTACGGACTCTCTGTGGCTTATGTTCCGCCTTATTAATACGTTTCACCTAATTACAATGACTCCAAAGCGGGTTTTTGCCTAGTCATTGTTTGATGACACAATGGTCAGTTAGGTCAAGGGACCATGGAACTCTTTTTTTAGATTCAGCTTGTTGTTAATTATGAACACATCTTCATATGAACATAATTCAAGCAAAACCAATCAAATTAACTGCAAAAGATCGGAATACAGTTCATGTGGAATATCATAACTAATATGCACTAACATACCCTACAAACTAAATGGTGCTGCCCACAATTCATTGCCAAATTCCTGATAATTTTCTGTACACTGTGCCCTGCTACGTAAAGGTATAAATGGTGATAGCTGTTTCTTCTGTAATCAATTTCCCAGTGCCTAAGTTGAAGATTTAGGACAGTCATTAAGAAACACAAACATTAAGTTAGATAATTTTATTCAGAACCAGACGAGCTGATCAAGAAAGGAGAACATAATAAATGTTATATGTAATTCAGTCTTGTCCTTGAGCGCTTTTCATCCTTTTCTAGAGAAGCAAATCAAAAAAACAAATGTTCACGAAACTGATTGCAAACACACTTAACTTTTGAGAGGAAGATAATTTACTAAGATAAATTATATGGGTGGATTCTAAACAAACCGAGAAATCGATCACAAAAACCAATGTCAACTTATCTCACAAACTTTTGAGGTAGTCTCGGGGCCTCACAAGGATGTAAATAGCTGGCCCATGTTTTGTTTGGGTGTGTCTAGCGGTTTCGTGGTGGTTTAATCAAACGGCTGCTTAGAATTTTTAAAATTATAATCGAGGCTCAATAAAAAGTTTTCCAAGCATACAATTTGTTATTGGTACTTAATACATTTTTTACCTATACACACAATAACAGTCTTCATAAGACATACCAGTATCAAACCAGTTTCAGAGAAATAGTATAACATTGTTTTTACGTTCTATTATTAGAATATTAGAACAAATTAATAGGTTTTTACGTTCATCCGATATAGACATACACACATTCTAAACTGAGACAACATTCACACAATCCATAAGTGGTACGCTCTTTTTTCTTTAGCCGAAATTCTTGTAATAACTCTCACCAAAAGATTTTGTCAAATCATAACCTGTAGAAGCAAACCATGCATGCTGGTTGTCAAAGTAGTTTACTCCGCAATGAAGACTAATAAAATTAGGTTCCAACCACCACCCCCTCCAACATCTTAGTTTATAAATTTACAAATCTAGATATCTCCATAAAAATCATTATACTTTTCATATAAGATATGAAAGGCACAACGGACTTTGTGCGACTTATTTTTCCATTGGCAACGTAGATTAATAATTCGGATATATATAACATATATAAAGAAGTATCCATACAAATTTTGCCTGTGTTTTAACCTCCTCACATAAAAGGTACTCTAAGCCAAGGTGTATGACTAATGTCAAGTTCGCAAAAGAAAAAAAACAGAATCACGTCTCAAAGTATTTCATAAAGTTACCAAACTATTTTAACTCAGCTTTTTTTTTTATTTTGATGCAAATTTTTTTATTGATCAGAATAGAAGATTGTGTTTGATGATATCCTTCTCAACCAAATTTTGAATGTCCTGGAGGAAATTGAGACAAATACTCAAAATAACTTTTAATGCTCCTAGCTTTCTTAGCAATGGAGTCTGCCGCACTATTTCTAAGCCCATTGACCATCGACAGAAAAAATTCATGACCCGAACAATGATTTGATATCCGCACACTCCTGTTTGCACCAATGCACATAGAGGTGTGTGTCCTCTTTTATTGATTTGGCACTTAAAACTTCATTGTCCGACCCAAAATGACTTTGTCATAACTCCTTGGAGATAGCTTCCACATCATCCGCATCCTCAGGCAAGGCATTCCAGTTTGGGCTCCACCCCATGGATCCGGTGTCATTCCTCCATTATAGAAGCCTCCTTTGACCTCCCGGGAGTATTCACTCCGCAAAACTTCCGGCAACTAGACTTGTACCTCTAGTGTAACTGAGTTTTGAAGGAAGGAGGCATCAATGTTTATTTTGTTTGAAAGTCTCGGCTTTGGAACATTCTCTCACTTAAGGCGAGGAACGACTTGGAGGAGCTTGACTAGTGGTCCGAAAGCCAACCTGCGTATCCAGCGGGGCCTACGTCATCACCCATTGCATTGCTCGTCGAGAGTCAAGAACGAATATGTAAACATAGTTCTATGTGACCCAAGTCGACTGGCATTAGTGTCGCATTCACGGAATTTTCTCTCACAAGCATCATCCAAGGTGGATTCATCGGTGGATATTCATCACTAGATTGGGAACTGTGCTTATGTATTTTTTTCAAAGAAGGAAATAGCAAACTCGGGAGAGTCACCGTCCCGCAGGCACAATTAGACTAGAGTTACCACACCACCAAAGAGAAAGCACTTTAACGGTTGAGGTGCTAGGCTAAGTCCTATGGGCTAGATTGATTTACTAGATTGGCCAAAAAGTGTTGCAAATCATGAAAAAAGTGGGGGGGAAAGTTAACACTCTTTCTGGCTACTTCTCTCTTCTAGTATTTGCTCGCAGTCGAACTATCAGCGAGATTGAAACGCCTAGATAGTGGCGTTCAAAAAGTGGTCAAACGCCGAATGATTTCCGGCGCTCAAAAATCACAAATCTAACGGCCTGAGATTTAAACGCCGAATGGTTTGGCGCTCAAAAGTAACCAAAGCGCCGAATGGTTCGGCGCTAAAAACGCCAACGGTTCGGGCTCCCAGATGACGTGGACCAATCTGTGAAGCTAGATATCTAGCCCATAAGACTTGGTGGAGGTTGCCCAGCCGAACGTGGATGGCCAATCTAGCAGCTAGATATCTAGCTCTATAGGACTAAGCCTTATCAATTTCTCTGTTTTTACAGAAGGTAACAATTTAGGCATTTTTGTGGCTTCTGTTCATTTTATTATTGTTTCACTCATTACAATGAATTCATGCCCTGTTTTCACTTAGTCATTGTTTGATGATATTATCAATGGTCCATGGAAACTGAAACTTTTTAGATTCTACTTTGTTTCTGTTAAATTCTAGTACAATCTTAATTAATGAACACAATTATACCAGAAAACAAATAAAAATTACCCCAGCATATAATTTTATAAATGTTGACACATGTCAACACATCATTCGTCCCTCGTCCCCCCTTCAAAAAACGCCCCCATCAAAAAATTTCTCCTTAGCTTCTCCGTTAATTCATTTCACTACCTAAGTTGAAGCTTTGGGACCGGAAATGTCTGAAGTAGCAATATACTATATTAAACATTGATGCCATATTTGAAACTGATAATTGAAGAGGGCTGAAGGTGGAGATAACATATTGAACATTGATGCCATCATTTGAAACAGGGGACAATATATGTAAGAAGTTTTCACCTAAAGATGTGCATCTTTTAACAAGGGACAATTTAATGTTTCAGAACCTAAACAAAACAGCATAGCCAATGACATAAAGAAGAAGAAATTCCATGTCAGTGTACAAGATACTCACGTCATCTTCGCTTTCTTCTTGCTTTTCTTGACATCTCCTGCTTTGTTCTACATCATTGCGGTCTTTGTCTTCTTCTTTGTCGTTATTGACATCAGAAATGCTCATGTCAGAAACCCCACACTTTTCTGCAATCTGATTAGCACGACAGCCACCACTTCAACTGCAAAGCATTCATCTTGGATGTGTCCATTCTCATATGCTGGTTCTCTTGCCGGTTCTCTTGCACACGGATTTTGAAATTGAGTTTTCTTGTTTCCAAATCCAGTTTTCTTCTTTTAAAAATCCATATATTTTCCACATAATTATCATATTTATCTAATGTTTCACAGCTGTTTAGGACTTGTTCCCCTAGATTCATCATCTGATTTGGGCCTGGCAGGAAATCCTTCTGTCGATCTCATCCTCTCCTCCTCCTCTTCCTCTTCTTCTTCTGAGTCACTCTCATCTTCAGAGTTTCCTCTATCTAGTCCCCAACATGAGTACCTGAATTAAAACAATCCAGATCTCTTCTTGCGCTAGCTGCATTGAGTGCGTAATTATGAGAATTCGATACAATAGAGTGACAGGAAAGGAGGGATTTGTATGTTTAGAAGTTTCATAGTTTTATCTTAAGGATTAAACACACCCTATTTGGTTCTGCAAATCCATAATTGGACAGACTAAATTCACGAACACAAGTACAAATGACATCAATAAGATATAGAACCTACTGCCTTCGACATCAAGGCAGAAGTGAATGATTCTGGTAACACAAAGCCTGAAACTGCTAACTTGAGAAAAATTGGAGCGAAACATGTTCACTATCAATGGCATGAACAAAACACAAATAAAATTGCACATTGTATTGGGCCGAAATGTTGAAATGATATCATATAAGTAAGTTGTAAACCTACATTTTTTGTTGTATGGGAGAATGCAGAGTTTTAGACACTAAGAAAAAAACAGCTTTAGTATATGCATTTTCTTTTGTAATGGGATAAAGAAAGCTACATGTTTAAGCTCACATTTGGCTATGCAAATATAAGTAATACTATGTGGTGTAAATAAATAAGAGCATAAAGATACCTTTAGGATCTTCTATATCTGGTAGCTCAACATAAGTACCCGAATTAAGTGACACAAGGCTCTCCACATAGACAAAGGTAGTTTCAGAGTACCATTTCCGGGTAGCATGAACCTTGAGATTTATGGAAGTTCCACGCTTTAGGTCGTGTACAAATCTAGATGAAAACCAACATCAGTATCATATCCTACTAAAAACTCGCCATTCTTGACAACTTGAAGTGGAACCAAGTGTCTAAACTGACAGATAGTTGCTTGGTTAAAGGTGAAGAGTTTAACCCAAGATTCAGTCCTCCCATACTCCTTCATTTCCCATACATCAATTACTTCATCCCAGGGAAATAGAACCATGTAAGCAAAGAGACCCTCCCAATGAACACAAATTTCGTGTTACCGAATCCGTATTTACAGCTGGGTAGGGATATCTTATCAAATTTGTCATCCTTGAAATCAAAAGAGACAATGACATTGTAGGGCCCAGAATCAGTTTCTGCTAACCAATGCATAACTCCATTGACACTTAGTTGAGCTATATCAACTTGTCCTGGATAATAAAGATCATAAGGTATAGTCTCAAGCCTTCTCCATGAATTAGACTTTAGTGTATATACCTGAACTTCACAATGAGGTTTCTCCTGAATCCCCAAAAAACTTACAACTTTAAAATCATCAATCTTATCATCATAACCAAATCCATATTTAGTGTAACTAAAACGATTGTCTGACCTAATTGGTACAGGTATTTCCTTAAACTCTTTTGTAGCAGGATTCCAAAGGACGATATAATTCTCGCAAGTGGTGGTTAAACAAACCAAGCCATTACAAGTTCCCAAAAGTAACCTCCGAGAGGATAACTTATATCAACACAGTTACTCAACGTAGATGAAGAGTGATCAAAGCTAAAGTGTAGGTATTTTTATGAAAATCAGCAAATGGGTGCATCATTAAACTGAATTTTTTCATTTGAATTGCATGATTAAGGTGTTTTTTCACAAAATCAGGGTCTTTCAATAACTTGCACCAGAGTTTTGATACACACCTGAACCTTAAAATCGACTTCAAAGGCAACCTAACAACGATGTTTAATACAGTATCCTGACATAGTTTCGCCATTCCTACATAATTCAAAATAAATCAACATATCAAATGAGATATACCTGAAATATAAACAATCTATGCAAATGTCAATTTTCACCTTAAAATGAATTATACATTTAGGTACTAGTAGATGCAGTGAAATTGTATAGCTGTGATACCGCCGGCTTGAGGTCAAAACCTTATCATTCATCAAATCAAACTATCAAAATGAAATGTGACCATGATTCATTTACTTCTAATTCTCTGGTATTTACTTGAGAGACATAAACAACCAATGAATCCAGACCCTACAAATCAAAATCACAAATTTATCACTAGAAAATCGGTTGAAACAGAAATGGCCCAGGATTCCAATCCCCCCAAAATCAAATGAAACCCCATGATTCTCTGGCTCTAGATCTTAACAATAAAGATAAATATACCCAAAATTGAAAACAACCCATGATTATTTTCTACTAGTTCATTGATTACAATAGAAAATAAAAACATGATCTTTTAATTTTTAAAGTACTAATTTGATTGATTACTACAACATAAAACTAAGCAGGAACAAAGACATTCAAAAATGGATTGAGTTAGAGATAAGAAAGAATATTTACCAGCAAAAACAGAGGAACCTGAACAAATCTTGGGTCTCTGTGGTTAAACCTAGTTCTCTCTTTTTCTAATTGAAAGGGGAGGATTTGGATTGAGGCAAAGATAAAACTCTATAGAGTATATAAACCGGGATTTGGTGGGTCTCAATAAGGTTTAATCTTAACTGTCCATTTTCAAATCAACGGTTGTCAGACAGGTGATTTTTGATTAAACATAAAACGTTAGCGGGAGATTTGAATTTTGCCGCGTAAATGTTCTATTGGGTCTTGAATGGTGATACATACCCCACATCTAACGGATAAGGGGCAATTAACTTATACTCCCTCCTCCGTCTATTGGGTCTTGAATGGTAATAGTCGGGGAAGTAAAGAATTTTAGTCCCTTTTATAAGCCGAAATCTGTTTTGAATGGGAAAAAAATGATTCAGTCCAAAACCACTCAAAAAACGACAGTTTAGTCCAGACCTAGTTGACTAGGTACAATTTAATCCAAATAATGTACAAAGACGCTACTAATCTTCGCACGCTTTTATTAAAGCACACGTGCAATCAAATGAATCAGTTTTGTAACTAACACAGTCTCTGTGATTGCGACACGTTAGCCCATAATTAGAAAACTAATTAAAAGCGGAACGGACAATTTCTTTAAATGCACCATTTACGCTTTATCGAAACTTGAAACTTCGGAAAGAAAAATCAAAGAGAAAATTGAGACAAACCCTAGAAAACTCCTGAGACTAAAACCCTAAATTCATCAAGAAAACTCGATTCTATGAAGCATCATTAGCATAATGTTGAAAAGAAACAAAGTAGTTTCTAAGAATAACACACCAATAGTTGAAGATTCAAAGATCAACGAAGAACAAAATCCATCACTGCGAGGAGACGAAATCGCAAAATCAACGTCACCAACGAACGAGATCGAAGTCGGCATCAAAAGATTCAACACCATTTCATCAATCTGAGAAGAAATTCCAAAATCTAGGTCCAAAAACGAGATCTAAGAGAAGTTTAGAAGTACCTCAACATCAAAATCGTGAGTGAGAAACCTCAAGAACATCACCAATTAAGAAGAAAACCAAAGACAAGAAAGCCTTCAACATCAAAGCCTTCGTACTTGCAGAAACATCAATGCAGCTAATAAGAAATCAAAGCATTCAAAGTCTTCAACAAGCGCAATGAGAAAAAAAGGTAACAATTCAAGTCCGATTCAGTATATTTTTGAGCAATTTTATGATATTTCTTGTATGTGTACCAATCTGTACACCACCATGCTCTTATTTGTGCTTCATGCGATTCTATATTTTTACGAGCAATTTTATACTTGTTTTGTTGTTGGTGTGTACACATCTTTACTACGCCATGTTGTTGCAGTGCTTCATGTCGATTCTGCCTGTTTTTTTAACAATTTTGTGAGAATTGTTGTCTATGTGTAAATCATTTACACAAAGCATGTTGTTGCGGTGCTTCATTTCATGGTATGTATGTTTTGTAGCAATTTTTGTGATATTTCTTGTGTGTGTGTAAATCTTTGGTACACCAGCATGTTGTTCAGGTGCTTAGATTTTCATGGTATGTATGTTTTGTAGCAATTTTTGTGAGAATTGTTGTACATTGTGTAAATCTTTTGGTACACCGGCATGTTGTTGAAGTGCTTTGTGTCCCGGTTCTGCTGTTTTTAGACGATTTTATGATATTTCTTGTATTTGTGTAAATAATGGTACACCGGCATGTTGTATGCTCATATATGCCGAGTGTCTTTGGTTTGTACACTAGCATTTTGTGTATTCTCTGTCTGTTTTTACTGTTTTCTCTGAATGATGTACCTTGTTTGTACACCGGCATTTTTGTATGAGTATCATGTGCTATGCTTCTCTTTTCTTATTCTCATTAAATCTATTTTATTAGATACAAACAAACCTTATAGAGCGTGTTTTAATGCAATCGGTGAGTTTGTGAACAAGCACTTTGAAAAGGATGGAGAAGTACGTAAAAAGGATCGTGACAAGTCGGGTTCCACGGGAATTTGATTAGAGAAGCAAAGAGAGCCCTTTTTGGCTTTGTAGTAGATGCCTTTATTAACAAGAAAGGCTCAAAAGGAGGAGGAGGAAAACTTCGAGAAATAAAAAGGAGAAGAAGAGAGATGATGTTTGGTTCAAGAGTCCGTAATCAATCTTGAAGATTGTGCAAAATTTCATAATGATCATTCGAAAAGAAATGTCTTTATGTTGAATGCCGAGGAGAAAAACTTTGTAGAAGTAGAGACTATGCCAGAAGATTTGTTCTTAATTTTTAAATTAGAAATGGTGGGATCAGAACCTGGTGAAGGAGAATGTGCCAAAACTAGAGCTGAGCAAACATACGGTCCACTAATAAACCAAGATAAATCTGAAGCAGAAATCTAAGTTGGGGAAACTTGATGTGGAGAGTGAAATCTTGCGTATAATGAAGCTAAAATCAAAGTTGGATAAGGATATTGAGAGAAATGCGAGGACTTGGTAGTGTTGTTTGCGATGTATCCGCATCCTTGTTTTTACCACAACAAATGGAAGGGATTACGAAGAGCAAATTTGCTCCCTACTTTGAATCATTTGAAAGAATGAAGAAAACCAACGACAGTGCATATACATAAATATTTAATGGATAGCATAAGGAAAAATGTTGGTGATCCACTTAAAGTTAATGGTTGTACGGTGTACCTGTTGGTGAGTACACTGTTACAGATAGTATGTGTACATTGTTTTACACAAGTATTAAGTTGTACCAATTTACATTGTTGTACATTGTTTTGTTCACTGTATTTGTTGGGTCCTAAGATTTCTAACTCTTTAACTTTTTGTCAATGCAGTATTGGTTTGCTGAACATAACAATAGCATGACGCCAAACAATGACAAAGGTTTCCCTAGATTTCTAAGGTGGGTAATAAGTGACATCAAGCGAATACAATAGAGAAAGATATTAATGAAGCCATGAAAGAGGTAACTTCATAACTTTCTTTATGATAGTGATTTCTTCCTATTTGTGTACAACAATATACGCCTTGAAAATGGTGAGAAAATTTTGTCATGTGCACAACAATATACACACTGTAACACATGTGTAAAAAGATGTACACAGTATACATATTGACACTTTGGCATGTTTTCGGATGCAACCGGATGGGTAAAAGCTTGGAGTGATGAACAACAGATTCGGAAGAGTACTGAAAGAGCGGGGAGAAAATAGCAGAGATGTCTTTGAAAGAAAAGTTGTACAGAGCGAGAAAGAAAAGAGATGAAGCATTGGAAGAGCTTGAGAGTTACTTAAACATCAAAAGCTTGTTAGCTTCATTGAAGAAAAAGCCAAGATACTTTATTGACTAATCAAGACTGTGGAAAAAGATTGGGATCTTTGTTGATTTAATTCTTTGAGACCTTGCAAGAAATCATTTCATTGAACAAAAAGCTATAAAGTGAGGATGAACGTGATGATGATGAAGGGAGTTGGAGGTTGAGAGAAGAGGATGATGATGAGGAGGAAGAGGTTGAGGAGAAATAGGAAAATGAGAAGGGGAGGACAATGAAGATGTTGATATGCATGATGATGATGATAGTGATGTGATGACGATGACAATGATGTGGCAAAGTTGGTGATATGCGGGGTGGTCCGGGCAAAGGTGGTGATATGCATGATCATGATGACCAAGGTGACAAAGGTGGTGATATGCATGGTGGTGATGACGAGGGTGCCAATTCGAAAAGCGAAGGTATAAAATCACTCTTACTAAATGTATATCATTTATTTTTATGTGTGTAGATAGTTGTACACCGGTATGCTATAACTCATACCTTTTCTCTAAACTAGCATCTTTTAGCTCCCCTTCATCAAAGACCAATAATGGAAATGAAGCAAAAGATATGGATGATGGAAGTGAATATGACAAAGGAGTTGAGTCCTAAAACCTGCTAACAAGCCGAGGGTATGGTGATCTAAGCTCGCATTTTATTTCATTTCTTGTATCATGTACATACTTGTACACCACTGATAAAATTCAATCAAAATTATATTTTTCAGCAGGCCTCTGTCAAAGTCAAATGAAGAAGAGGATGGAACAAGGCTTGAAGTTGAGTCTGAAACTGCTAACAAACCGAGGTATAAAAAAATATTTTTTGTTAGGCTCTATAGCTTGTTTTCATTTTTATATGTACCAAAATTTGTACACCTTAGTAATTTCTTACGTATATGTGTGTGTACAAAGATGTACACTTTTGTAGAACCTAACAAAAATTTCATTTTTTTATGTTTACCAAGCTATACACCTTAGTGATTTCATTTTTTTCATTTTTATATGTGTACCAAAGTCAGTTTGTACACCTTAGTGATTTCTTCTCAGATGTGTGTGTACAAAGATGTACACTTTTGTAGAACCTAACAAAATTTTCATTTTTTTTCCAGCACTTCTGCTAGAGACATCCGCATATAAAGAAGACCAAAGTTGCAACTCAAACAACGAAATTGATGAGGTTTGATCATCCTTGTTGAAGCCTTAGCTCTTGTTGGACCCTAAAGGCATGTTGCGGTTGAAGGAGATGTGCTTTTACTCACTCAAGGAGAAGTTCCAACTGGGATGATCCTTATTCAACAATTTAGGAACTTCTAGACAACTTGTCCGAAATTGTCTTCATAAAGCTTCAAAAGGATGTTAAAGAATGGCGTCTCTGATTTAAAGGAAAAGATGGAAACCGTGATCAACGAATGTCCAAGATTTCAATTGTTGAGCCAAGAAGATCCTAAAGAAGAGTCGTCGTAAATATCATTATCCAATGAAGACGTAAGAGAAAGGATTGTTCTTCAGACGGTGCAATTCATCCAACAACATGGAGATGCATTTGTAGCGAGTCCAAAGAAGAGTAGAAGACACCACCAAAGAAAGACAAGAGTTTGGGAGGATGAAGGAAGCGAGAAATGTTTAAGACAAGAGTGGCTGAAGGGTGTCCAAGACACCACCAAAGAGAGTTGCAAAGAAAAACTTGATGTTGATTTCCGCGAGGGCAAAAATGGATAAGTTAGGGCCGAAAATGGATGACAAAAGAGTTGAAAAGGGCAAGAGGATCCAAATTGAGGACGAAGAACAAACACTCTATCCCGCTCTGAAAAAGAGAAAGGACAATGAGTATCATCCTTATCGCCCACTGCCAGATATCCGTCAATCACCACTTTACCATGCCATGGACACATGACCGGACAAGAGAAGGGTACAGAAATTCTTTGATTATGCAAGCCTGACGTAAGTTCACAAAACAATACCTCGTACTATATGAATGATTGAATCTTATTGAAAAAAGCTTATGTGCACCACTACTGTACACCATGTTAACATTTCCTTTATGATTCTCGTAGCTCGTAGCTTGGAGAACTAACAAAGACTCCAAGATCCAACGAGTCAAAGGAAGATGTTATGATTGTGGGGAAAGTACTTTGTGAAGTGATGTTCAACAAGTATTTGGATCAAGCGGTACTGCAGTTTTACATCCATCGACGTTGCAAGGAAATGGTCAGGACAGCATCCGTCATCCTGATGACCAGAAGTACATGAGATGCGAAATTATGAGTCCTACTGCATGTGTAAGTTTCTCAAAAAAATAAATAAAAAATGTCATATATAGATAATTTAATGATGTGTACATACTAGTACACATGATTGACATAGATATACACCAGTATGTCTTTGTAGATTTATTTAGGAGTGAACATAGATATACACCGGTATGCCATATGATTGACGAATGCTATATTAAGTGTTTGCATGAATGTTTGATTGATAGATTTTATATAGGTATGATTTAGGTGTACCTTATTTTCCAACAAATTATTGATTGCAGTACTATGTGAAGAACAACAACATCAGTGAGACACAAAGGCTTGTGGTAGATTTCATACGGGACATGCCTGAAGATTTGGAAGTTCTTGTAATCCCCTCAATCACTCTACAATACAAAATGCGGTGGGGCTTCACTGTCGCTTTTTGAAAGTTTGATTTCATAGTTGAGGAGTGGAAGTGGTACAACTCGCTTGACTCAAATGAGCACTACAAAAATGATGCACAACAATTGGCAAATGTGGTGCAGTTGGAACTCAACAAAAAGAGATCGCTAAAGGGTGACGCGTTTATAGAACCGCATGAGATAAACGTCATGCAGTGTCCTTCTCAAGGTACCAATCCAGTTGCTCACGTATACTTGCTACTTTATAAAACGAGGTATGAAGAAGAGAAAGACTATGGAAAGATATCAACAGAGGGGCTGAAAAAATCTGCGGGATATGAGAGCGACATTGGTGGCAAAGATCTTGAAAAAAAGTCGGAAACTATGAACGGTGTAGGATGTAGCAACTTGATTAAGAGCACAAGCGGTGGCGCTCGAGTATGGAAAAGAATCCATTGAGGAGGAAGAAGAGTTTATTTTCCTAATTCATTATACAAGATCAATTTGTGAATTGCTTGCTTCTAAACATTTTCTATCTTTGCATAAACAAAATCAAATTTCGGTTTATAACTTTGTTTATGACTTATCAAGACCTTGAATTAATATTTTTATTAGTTAGAAATTTGTTGGTTTGAAATCTTATTAGTTTTTAATATTGATGTTATTAATGTTACAAATTTATGACTTATCACTACCATTTGAAATGTATATTTCGGTTTGAAATCGAAGGTGTACTTGATTGTACATGTGTCTTGACATAGAAGAAACCTGTTCATAAGGTGTACATAAAGGTACACATGTTACGATGATTTTCATACTTTATCAAAAGTATAAAATGAAAGACATAAGTATATTACTAAAAATTTTATATCATGCAGAACTGAAAAATTGAACATAACAAAAGTAATAAGTAATTACTAAACAAAATAGACTAGTAGCATCCATTGTACACCAAGGTACATAGTGGTACACATGTAAAAAGACAGAAATAAAAATGAAGTTCTCGTGAAGTGTACGCTTAATGGTACACATGTCCCGGCACTTATTATCCACGCCCAAAGAAAATCGAAAAGACATTACCAAAAGTAAAGACCAAACACATAGAATCTTTTGAAAAAATGAAACATAGAAAAAGTCATCAAATCATGGAGCATAGCTGTTGTGGTGACCAAGTGTAAAGCACTTTGTGCACATCATTTTCCTCTTTTGCTTCCTCATAAGGATGCCTAATTCGTTGTGTTCTTCGCCTACCTGGTGGAGGAACAAGAATAGGAACAATAACCCTATCACTAGGATCATAAGTCTGCGGATTGTCATAATTGAGGATTGGCAAGATGATCTCCCGGTATGTCCCGTTATACCACCGGTGGTGAAGTATGGCTCAACAAAATCATAAATGTCTTCTCTAGTAGCTTGAATTAAAAGCACAAGCATGTGCACAAGGAAAACCATTAACTCGCCACCGTGACATGTAAAAGTTTTCTCGCAATAGATTTACATAATGAGTCCGGGGAGACCTCGACTTCATACAATCTTTCCATGGACTCGAACAACGGTCCAAGTACGAACAATGTCGATGTTTTCCTTTAGTAAAGCCTCATGTTCGGGGAGTGAGCCTAGTGTTGAATGTTTCCAGACCTAGTATCCTTCTCTCAGACATTTTGTCCATAACCTTCAAACTGACATGCTAAAAACACAAACCATAAAATCAAAAACATGTGTACAACAAAAAGGAATATAGATAAAACATGTACAACAATGTACACATCAAGGAAATCAATGTGTACAACAATGTACACACAAGCTTGGATACATGTATCTACAGATTAAAGCAAACACATGTATGCAAAACAATGTAGACATAGTTGCATAAATAAAAAAACTAAACATAAAACTCACCGTATCGCATCGAGAAGAACAAATGCAGGCAACTTTTTAAAAGGAAGAACCCAGTTGTTGAAGGACTCAGCAAGAGTTGAAGAGTGAGCACCATATCTGCATATAGGAAAAACGCATTTGCCCATTTCTCCTTTGGAATAGTCCTGATATAGTTAGCAACATGCCCGGCTCCAATTGCATGCATTCCCTTCAAAGCTTCTTCAAAGTTTTTGGTGTGTAAGAGTACGCATCTTTGTAAAACAAATCAAGAACGGGCTTCAAAGTCGCATCACCCGATCCAATGGGGAGATTGCATTTGATGTGGTAAAAGCAATAGGCTGTGATGTGAATTAGGAAAATATTTTGGAATGCCCCGCAAGAGTCCTTCTCCACGATCACTAAGGAAAACAATCGGACGATCATCGGCCATCGGCAGTGAAGTTTTGAAGATTATCCAAACCAAAACCAAATATCCTTGTTTTGGATCTGACAATGGCAAAAGCAAATGGGTAAAACTCATTGTTTCCGTTGATACATGTCAGCCATAAGAGTACCCCTGTATCTACAGTAAGAAAAAGTAGCGTCCAAGTAAATCATGGGCCCGAGATACTTATAGCTATGCTTGCAAGCACCGTAACAAACGAATATCCTCTCGAAATCTATTTGTTCCATCCTCAACTTCAAACTTCACATAGTTATCGGGATTAGTTTCCTCAATTGCTTTGACATACCAATTAAAATCACTATACGACTTCTCATCATCGCCATACTGTTCTTCAAATACGACTTCTTTCCCTCTACGGGCATGGTGATACTTAATATTGGACCCATAAGTTTTCTTGAAAAGTGATATGATCTGATTGGGTTTTAAGCTAGGATCACACTGTAAATTGTCAGCGATCAAATGCTTGATTAGATTGGTTGTCACCGCAGGACTCTTCAACCTCAAACCAACACCATAACTACACAAAAATAAATAAAATGAAATAAGTAATGTGCACCACAATTCACACCAAATAAGATCTCAAAAACAACACTATGAACATACACAAAAACCAAGCAAGAACATGTATTTTAAGAGTACAACAAGTACAATGCACCACAATGTACACCTAAAACAAATCAACATAAAAACTAACCGAGCAAGTAACTAACTATTTCAAAGAATGTGGACTAGTATGAAAACCACTAACCCGTGAGTGTTAGAATCTTTCAAAGACGAACCGATAAGTATCACCATTCACAAGCCCAAAATGAATCCTCCAAGAACAACCATCTTCTCCGCATTTTGCAGTAAAACGAGTTCTATCATTTTTAAAAATAATAGGCTTGTGACCAGTAGCCATCTTGTATTCATCAAGAGGAATCCTAACAGCTTTAACACTACCCACGAATTCTCTACCAATCTTGTCAAATATATAATTCCATTCATCGATAATAAGAGGCTTACCCTTGTCTGCATCATGATCTAACACCCTTACCATCTTAGGACTTTCGGTTACACAAGCGGACTTAGAACAAGAAGCAAAACTACTGCTGAACTGGACTTAGAACTAACTACTCTGCTCTTTGCTACTACCATACTTAGAACGAGAAGTATGATTCGGAATTATTCCCACACGCAAATACACATCTTCATTATCGATAAGAATCATGAAACCAATTAAGCTTTGAAGTTGTATATCACCTGTCACATAAACTACTTGAGCATTGTCCATATAACTGAAACATATACTCCCAGGAGACAAAGACCTCCAGTGCTTGCATGTTAAATGCTTCAATTCTTCTACGGTTATTTTAGTATTAACACGAAAAATAGCAGAATGCTCACCATGATTCAAAACAACATTAATGAACTTGTCAGGCTTATTTGGAACCCCTACATATTACAAAAGAAATGATAATAAACATCCAAGCTTCAAATTCATAAAACCTAAAAGTAAAACGGTGTACATGAAAGTACACATTTAAAAAAATGCCAAAAACATCAACTAACGTTAAACCTAGATAAAAAATACTCCATCAAATAAGCTCCGAATCTTAATGGAACAAAAAATAGAAGACTAGGATATAGTATCACCATCGATTTCTTATCATGCATCATAAAACTAAAAATCAACATCAAGTAACAAAATCGAATTTATCTAGTATTTACAAGAAATCATCATCATCAAGAGAATCAAAAAGCTAGTATATAAAAATATCAACTCAAGATTATACAAATTGATATCATCAACTCATAAACTCGTAAAACCGAGAAAAACTAAAAATCATAAACAAAACCCGAAAATTAGATGAAATACAACCAAAAGAAAACTAACCCGAAGTTGAATTTCGCTCCATTAGAAATCAAAATCCAATCTAATCCTGGATCGATCTATCTCTCACTCGTGGGTTTCTTCAAATCGAGATTAAGAATTTTCGACTATAGAACAAACAAATCTCTCTGAAACTGTTAAAGTTCTTTGGACTAAGAACGAAATCGAGGTTGAAGTATGATGAAGAAACGATCAAAATCTCTAAAATTGTTAAATCGCCTCCCAAATCATCTCTGAGCTGCATCCTTTTTTGAATTCAAGTTTCAGATCCAAAAGTTTCGATTTCAAAATCACACTTTATATGAAGGAAATCGTTCGAGGTTAATTATGGTATATCGAAAAATCGGAAACTCGGGACTCGTACGTGGTTTTGGACTAAATCGTCCAAGTTTGGACTAAACTGTTCTGGGACTGTACTGGGCTTCAGATGGATGTACTAAAGCGTCCTAAGCCAAGTAACTTTGGGACTAAACGTCAATTTCTACTTTTGAATGTGACTAGATTTTGTGCTCGTGCTACGCACCGGGCGGACCCGAAAACCATTTATCATCATATTCATCATATTTTTACTTTTATTTGGTGTCAGCGGGGATTTACCCCGTCCTGTCGCTTAGGATTATTAATTTAGTGTGGCTCGGCTTCGCCTCACCCCGTCTCTATATATTTTTTATTTGGTGTCACGCGGCTTCGCCTCGCCTGGTCTCCATGCATTTTTTCATCAAGTTTCCAAATGTAAGTCTTTTGGAAAAGCAAACGCCGACACGAGGTTCTCTTGACGTCGATAAAATATTTGGACACAACTCAGCTATAATTAATGGTCAAACTAACGGTCTTCAACGATCAACTGGGTCAATTAAGAGGGATTCAGTCAGCTCAATCAACTGTCTTACTCGGGATGGCTGGGTCTTACTCAGCTTAGATCACTGAGTTAGGGTGGCAAGTCACTAAGTTGACTCATCACAAGGGAGATTCAGATAGAGTATCATCTGTTTCAGGGCGATTCCAGGCCAATTTGTCATACATTCATCTCCTAACATATATTAGGAGAGCACCAAAAGGGGAGCATACAACCATACATTATATTAAACCGTGAATTTTTTTTCACTACTTTCTTCCATGCAAGCAAGAAATCTCATCCTTTACAATGTCTCCAATTGACACCAACCTGCATTTTCCCATGCGTGGGGATTGTAATTAGATAAGACCCTCTAAATTCCTTGGGGTTGGAACCATTCAAAATCCCAATTATGTGTGGTTGGAAGGAATTGCATGATACATTCGTTTATGCCACTACAACCCATGTACCAATACAATGCATCTCATATCTCCTTTCTCTAGATTTCTGCATTTAAGGAAAAACAACCCCAACAGTGCTTAATATATACACATGGAACCATATTTCTGCATAAAGGTTGTGATTGTTTTCTTTTACCTCAGCCCAATTTCAAGGGATAATCGTATTTGCCAACTAAAGCACCAAACTCCCCGAAAATCAAGGATACTTACGCACCAGCACATATCCCATTCAAGAATACCATTTGAGAAGCTTACAGTTGGAAGTACCCCCGTGTTCATCATGAAATCAACACTGGCTGTAGAGGACCTTGAAGATGGAGGCAGCCCATCGCCGTTAAATAGATAAAAGAGAGAAGAAGATCAGGGAGAAGGTACCGCCGCTGAAAAGAGCGTTTAGGTTTAGGGTATCGATGAAGTTGAAAAGAGAGAGAGAAAATTAGGAGGCGGCACTTACCTAGAAAAGATCGGAAATCAGCGTGTGGAGAAAAACTGTGGCCAGATAAGTATCTTAGTTAGGTTTATATTTTGACGCATGTGTTTTCTACCTACTAACGGCGTTACTTAACGTCCAGTTAAGTATTTGGTGTAAACAGAGTGTAACAAATTATTTAGGCACAAATTTTGACAAAAGTATTGTCTACCCACATTTTCGCTAACGATGTTACTGACGGCCAGTTAAATACAGGGTGTAAACAGAGTGTAATCCAGTTTTTAATGTCTCAACCAATAGAGTTCTGCCACTTGTCCACTCTAGAATTGCTCTATGTGAAAGCTTTTATCTAATTTAATTTGAAGAGGGTGTCACACTCACCGTTCGACGTGGGAGCATATGACTTAGTGTTTTAAAGGAGGGGAGATTTCTTCCCTATATATATATATATATATATATAGTTAAAAGAAATTAATTAAAAAAAAATTCAAGAACAATTACACTTTTTCAATTAGTAGACGGAAATTCTTAGTATGCTCATATTTCTCATATATCATAGATAAATGTATTGGAATTGGCGAGGATAATTCAAGTGAAAATTTATAAAACAAAAAACTTTTCTTTATTCCAAGACAATTCTATTTTTCAGACTATATATAGGGGATGGAGGGAGAATAAGAGTTGTGACAACAAGACATGTTTTGACTCTCTATTCTTCTAATGTTTTGCATTAGAATTTGATCAGTGATAAGTGCACTTACGGGAAAAGGCAACCATATATTTTGTCTTCCATTTGAAGACTGTATTTGTAGTTTTAAATTATTGGTGTTGCACTTATAGGCAAAAAAAACTACCGTGTATTTTCTCCTCCGTTTTAAGACTCTAATTTGAGTTTTGGTAACGACAAAATTTAAATGAATTTTTACTCTCATCGATTGTGGTTTTATAGGTCAAATAAAAATACAGAGCTTGTAAGGTATAGTATTAATAAAACCCTTTGGATTTTGAGTGAATTCATCAACTTTAGGATGGGTACATAGTAGATATGACACCAAAAAATTCTGAAATTTCCTCTAAGCATTAAATACATCAAATAAAAATTCAACATTTGAATGAAAACATGCACTCAACTGTACTTTATTTCTATCTTTATTTTAAAGTTACGATTAGTTAACACCATTTCTCAACATTAGATTCTATTAGAATTAACATAGAAGCACATCCGTTTTAAATATTTTCTTGATGGTACCTTACCATATATAACTAGTTCCCGATAAAAAATGATTCTTTTTTTTATTCTTTCTTTATAGAATAGTGAAAGACGACTAATTTATTACATGTAAACTATGGTCCTTTTATCGCCACATTTAATTATTTTTTTATGGCCATAATGATAAGGGAATCTAAAAAAAAATAACAACCCTTATATCTATGCCTTTGGCTAGGATGACATTGAGATGGTCAGATTTTTTTTTATAGATTTAATTACTCGGCAAGGTTTTCAGATTAGGCTGTTGATGGAGTACATTAAAGAAGTTTTGTGTTTTTCACGTGAAAAAGTTGTTCTTGTCACGCTGCTTGTCAAGTATCTAGCTAGAGTATATGACTGCATAATTCTACTCATTCATTAAAACTAACAAAGCCTTTGTCTGAAATGTACAGTTCTAACTAACGCTGCACAAGAACCGAACCGGGACCGGTGAACCGTCTTTGAACCAGAAAAAAAGAACCGGAAACGGAACAACAAGTACAGGGAACAGGATTAGGATTCAGAACCGGTGGTGTAGGGGTACAGGTACCGGGTCCAACCTCATTCCAACCTCATTCTCTCATATTTACTCCCACTAACAGACGAGACGACTCTCATTATTTTCTTTCTTCTTCCTGCTAATCTCTCTTCTTCTTCCCTGGTTTCAATTTCGTATCATTATATGAATAGAAACAATCGGTATAATAAGGCTTTAGAGGGTCTTTGATGAATCAAAGATGATAGGGAAATATGTGTATTGATATAGAGACTAGGTCGGATTATCTTAGAACCGAAATACTAGGGATTTAATTCTATGAGAGATTATTTGGGTAAGTTTAACTGGAGAGCTAGATCCCAAATTTCTTTCTCAAAACCCTTGATTCCCCGAAGGATTTTTCATTAATTTCAAATTAATAGATCTTGAAATTTCATAGTGGTTCCAATCAGTTTCTTCAATTGATTAGTTGATTTTTCAATCAATTGTTTTGATGATGATTTTGTTCGATTAGGTTAGTTAATTTATTCAATTTTTTATTTTAGTTTGTTTGATGAACATAATATTGATGAGATATGGGTTCACAGGGGAGGAATCATGTGGAGGAATTGGTGAAGAATAATTGAAGTTAGGGTTTGAAGATTTCAAGCTCAACAAGTTTGGAAGAGGACGATGATTCAATGATGAAATTTACAGGTCTTGGTATTGAATGAAGACTGTAGAATCAGTCGATTAAGCTCATAGAGCTATAGAATAAAAAAGACATTTTACTGTTAAGTTTGCTTTGTAACTAGATTCTATAGAAATCTTTTTTGTGGAATTTTTGTTTCTGTAGAAATATCAAAGACACGCCAGTAGGTGTAACAAGATATGTTCTCTTGAGTTGTGGTGATCTTGTTTTTCAGAGTTTCTGTCATTTTTTAATGTATCAATATCACAGGGTAAAAAACCCAGTACCAGACATGTCTTACAGGTACAAGTCCATGTACAGGTACAGGTACCGGTCCTCAAAATGAAAAACCGGTCAACGCCAGGTACAAGGACCGGTTCTAACTGAAAACCGGGCCGTACCGGCTCATATGCAGCCCTAGTTCTAACAAATAGTTTATTCAACGAGAGCTAGCATAAGAAAAACATAATGTACAATTCACTGCAAAACTCATATTCATAAAAACAAGCAGGGTAATTTGCGTTACCTCCCCATAAAAACAAGCGGGGTAATTTGCGTTACCTCCCCTGGCGAAGATTACAATTTGAGTTACCTCCCCTACGGAAATTAAATTAGCAAAACCTCATTTCGTTACATATTCCGTCCAATATTTGTTAGCCTAGTCAGCAAGAATATACACGTGGCATTTGTTTCTTTTTTTCTTGGTAAACTACCAAAAATGTCCTCGTCTTCTTCCTTATTTTTATTTTTTCTCTTTACGGTCAAACAAACAAAGAGAAAATATAAATACGAAAACTCTTACTTTTTGATTACAATCTAATCCTGACGGAATTAGAGCAGAGATGAGATCCAAGTATTTAAAATCAGGAGAAGCAAATGAAATAGGCAATTTCTTTTTTCATTACCGACCTTTGAACCTCTGTACTCTAATGGCATTTTTTTCCCCGAGCAAAAAAAATGGCATCTTCCGACAATTTTCTCAACAACACTAATATAAGAGTCCCGTGTTACCTATCAGCTTAATTTAACTTTGTTTTGGAATTTTGGAGGGTTTATGGGAGTTAAGATTTAAATAGAATCAACTACTGTGTGGCTTTGATGAATCAATTTCTTGATAAATTTTATTGAGTTTATGGAATTGTTTAGTTTTTGGGTGGACCAATCTCACAGGAAGAGCATTTGGATCTACGGGATGGAGGATATGCTTGGATTTTGTGGAGATTTCATAACCCCTGCTATACCGGTTCAGGGGACGAGTTGTCAGAATCCAGTGCCGCTATACCTTAAATGCTCAAGGTTCCATATGAATCGATAAATATGCTTCACCATTTATCTCTGATGCTGCCATCCAAAAGTTAATTCTGAATTGCAAGTTTGTGTCATTTAAAAAAAAAAATACATTAGAAATCAGTTGCAGGTCTAATGGAAAGGAAGAACAGAAGAAAGGACCGGTCCGTGATTGTAAATCTCCACCAGCGGCTTTCTTGACTTGGCTACTATCGTTAGATTAATATCAGAGGGTACTTTAGGTACTTGAGGTGACACGTGTATAATTTTCTACGCGTACATTTTAGCGGAGTCTATAAGTATTAATTTTATATATATAATGGTTGGATCTTGAACAACATGATAATCACAATACGCATAGATGTGTTAAACATAATACCGATGAAGCCATTGATTGAATCCAAGAAATCCTCCAAGGCCGCAAGCACAATTCGTGTAGAACGTAAGGCAAGTGGAATATCTTGGTTTCTCCTTCTTGACCTTTTGTGTAATGAAATGATAACTTTTCGAACCCTATACCGATGGCTATAGAGTTCCTTTTATAGGTAGAAGGAGGACCAAGGTTCCTAGGGTTAAGAGTTAGCAATCAATCTCGACCGTCCATCAAGGAAGAGACAATAGGAAATAAGCCCAATAAATGGTAACCAATATATTTAGCAATATCATGTAATTAACCAAAGATATTACATGGCCCAATAGGATATTTCTACATATAGAAATATTCTTACATTCTCCCACTTGTCCATGTGATAATCTATTTAATGGTTAATCGTAGAAAAACATAAGCGCGCATAATTGCTAAGCAAATTTAATGGTTAAAACGTAATACCTTAACCAAGCAAATAACTTATGCGAGTCATGGCGGTGGCATATTGTCTTGTTATCAACGTGTTCCCTTCCATGTACCACAACACAAGCAACTTACTTAATCGGGCCTTAAATGGGGATATCATAATGGTCCACTAATGTCTTCAAAAGAAAACAATTTCTCGTAACATTCATCCAATAACATAAAAGTATACTAAAGTGGATACGCGAAATAAGTTAGAATAACAACAATAATAAGATCTCAATAAGTGTTCAAACATAAGCAAAAGTCTAAGTGAAACTAATTGTTTGTTACTCCTCAAGACCCATGTTTCCAACATGTTCCAAAAAGGTCTTAGGAGGTAACGCCTTCGTAAATGCATCTGCAATCATAAGTTTTGTGCCTATGTGTTCAATGAACAACTTTTTCATCTGAACAGTTTGCTTCACGCATAAGTACTTTAGATCCATGTGTCTTGAACCCTTAGTATATCTAGCGTGCTTTGAAAAGAATACTCGCGCGGCATTATCACAAGAAAGTTTCACAAAAAGCGGAGGCAAAATTTAGGTCTCCAAACATTGAGATGAAATTCCGCAGCCATGAACAAGTGATTTGTAGCCTCATAACATGCTACAAATTCCATTTCCATTGTTGAGCCGGTGAGAATAGACTCTTTTGCACTTTTCCATGATATTGCTCCTCCAGCCTAATAGAAAAAGATATCCAAAAGTGCTCTTTCGAGTATCATTACATCCCATGAAATCGGAGTCTCAGTATAGCCAACCAACTCAAATTGATCCGACTTCGTAAATGTGAGACGATGATCCTTTGTTCCTTGCAAGTACCTTAAAACTTTCTTTGCAGCTTTCCGGTGTTCCATTTCAGATTTACAAGGTATCTTCCCAAAGATACCAACTATATAGGCGATATCCGGGTCGTGTGCAAACTTGAGCATACATTAAACTTCCCACCACGTAAGCGTAAGGGATTTTATCCATTTGCTTACGTTCCCGATTCATTCTTAGGACAAAGGTTGAGTCCAAACTTGTCTCCTTTAGAAACCAGGAACTATGCTTGGCTTACATGCACTCATCTCAAACCTCTCTAGAATTCTTTCGATATATGCTTTCAGAGATTGATAATGTTCCAAGTGATCTATCACGGGATATTTCTATCCCAATCACATAAGAAGCCTCACCCATATCTTTCATTTCAAAATTCTTCGAGAGATATTCCTTAGTTTCATGCATAAGACCAAGATCACTACTCGCAAGTAGTATGTCATCTACATACAATACCAAAAATATGAACTTCCTCCCACTGATCTTGAGATATATGCATGGATCTACGACATTTTCTTCAAAACCAAATTTTTGAATGGTTTCGTTGAATTTTAGATACCACTTGCCTGGAGGCTTGCTTAAGTCCATAAATTGATTTCTTAAGTTTGCAGACCATGTGTTCTGTCCTTCTAGGGCAAAACCTTCAAAGTTGACACATGTAAATATCTTCCTCAAGCTCACCATTAAGAAAAGTCAGTTTCACATCCATTTGATGTAACTCAAGGTCATATTGAGCTACTAATGCCAGAATAATTCTGAGAGAGTCTTTCTTTGACACGGGAGAAAAAGTATCTTTGTAATCAATGCCATCTTTCTGAGTGAAACCTTTGGCTACAAGTCTAGCTTTATAACATTGAATATTTCCATTAGCATCGCGTTTGGTCTTAAAGACCCATTTACACCCGATTGCTTTGTGTCCTTCAGGCAATTCAACGTATTCCCAGACTCCATTATCATCCATCGATTTTTTTCTCTACTTTCGTAGCATTAATCCATTTATCGAATTACTACACTTGATGGCTTGTGAATAAGAAAACTGGATCTTTCATAATCCCTAAATCAAAATCCGATTCTTGTAGATAAACCACATAATCATCGAGAATAGCCTTTTCCGTTCTCTCGGTAGATCTTCTTAAGGCTACATCTTGTGGTTGTTCTACAATTTCTTCAGTGACAATATTTCATCATGAAGTTCCGGTGCCGTTATTTGTGTTATTTCATCATCAATCGGTTCTACAACCGAAGGAGTCACAATATCCGTAGAAACTCGAGGTAAAGGGATTATTACTCGATTTCTTGAATGATTTTTCTTGCACCGGTGTACTCACACTAACTTCACCATTCTTAATGAATTTTGCATTTCCAGTTTCAACAATTCTCATACTATGGTTAGGACAATCAATAATATACCCCTTGGATTTTTCAGGAAAACCAATAAAGTAACCGCTAATAGTTTTCATATCCAATTTCTTTTCTTTGGGATTATAAACTTTCGCTTCTGCTGAACAACCCCAAACTTCCAGGTGTTTTAAACTAGGTTTCCAACCCTTCCACAGTTCAAAAGGAGTCTTTGGAACTGATTTGCTTGGAACTCTATTTAAAATGTACACAGCATAACGAAGAGCATACATCCACAAACTTAAGGGTAAACTTGCATGACTAATCATGCTTCTAACCATTTCCATTATAGTACGATTTCGCCTTTGCTTCGCTACACCATTCTGCCAAGGTGAACCTGGCGTTGTGTATTGAGCAACAATTCCAAGCTTTTGAAGAAGTAAAGCGAAAGGTCCAGGATGTTGTCCTGTTTCGTCATACCTTCCATAATACTCTCCACCCCTATCAGACCTAATAATTTTCACCTTCTTTTCTAATTGCCTCTCAACTTCGGTAATGAATTGCTCTAAAACATTTACAGCTTGAGATTTATCATGCAATAAGTAAAGATAAAAATAACGTGAAAAATCATCAATAAAGGTGATAAAATATTTTTCTCCTCCAAAAGTTGGAATGTTGAAGGGTCCACAAATATCTGTATGTATTATTTCAAGGAGTTCGGAACTTCTTGTGGCACCTTTCTTTGTGTGTTTTGTCATCTTGCCTTTAATGCAATCCACACAACTCTTATAATCGCAAAAAATCAAGGTTGTAGAATCCCATCTTTTACCAATCTTTGAAGTTTTTCACGAGATATGTGTCCAAGCTTCTTATGCCACAAGAATGAGGAATTACCTCGCATGTTGGGTTCTATCATTATGATGCATGGTCAAATAGGTTCCGGTGTATTGATGATGATAAATGTAATTTGTAAAGACCATCAGAAAGATAACCTGAACCAATAACTTTATAATCTTTAAACAAACTAAAACATCCATTGGCAATTTGAAATTGAAAACCCTGTCTATCTAGTTGAGAAACTGAAATTAAATTGCGGGAAATAGTTGGAACATAAAGAGTGTTTTCTAAATCAAGAAAGTATCCATGATCTAGAATCAAACGATAGGTGCCTACAGCATTAACTGGGGCTTTATTGCCATTGCCCATAAAAAGGAAGTTTTCATTCTGGTTTGTGATTTGGGTTGAAAGGTATCCCTGCATCGAATTAGAAACATGAACATTAGCAATTTAATCAAACCACCATGATAAAGAAGATTCTTTAATGAGTCAAATTTGTTTCAAAATAGCTTACGAATCCCAAAGGATTACCTTTCTTTTCGAACCATTTTTGACGCTTAGCACAATCTTTCTGAAAATGACCTGGTTTCTTACAGAAACGACACTTATTGTCATCTTGCTTTGCCTTCTTATTTTCAGGTCTACCAGAGATATTCTGTGGTGCTCCCTTATTGCCCTTTGCAGGCTTACGCTTATTGTTCACTCCTCGGTTGACAAAATGCGCTTGATTAAGACCTTGCTGGTTTAGCCTAGCTTCCTCTTGAACCAACATGTTTCCCAGTTCATTTGCAGTCCACTTTTCCTTAATAGTGTTATAATGCACTTGAAAGGGAGCATATTGTGGTGGTAGCGAGTTGAGAATGAATTGGACAAGAAAGTTCTCATCCACGATTAATTTCATCTCGGTGAGCTTAGCAAAGAATGCTACGCATTTCTATCACGTCCGGTGCATTGACCTTACACCGGTATACTTCATGGTGGTAAGATCAAGCCATCAATTTCCCAACTAGAGACTTATCCATTTGTCTTAAAGCGTTCCTTTACGATTTCCATAAAGTCCTTAGCATTTTTAGGTTCTTTGGGAAGCGATTCTTTAATGTTTGCATCAATGTGCATTCGCATTTGTATGCTACTCACCTATCACTTCTTTCCCATTTTTCAAGAGATCCTTATCTTGATGGAACTCTTATCATTTATAATTGGCTTTTCAATTTGGAGAGCAAGGTCAATATCCCGCACACCCAAAGTGAACTCAACATTCTCTTTCCATTCTCGAGAAGTTGGTGCCATTGAAGAATGGGATAGAAGAAGTATACGAATGCAAAGACTTAGAACTAGAAGTCAGTAAAAACATGACAAAGATACACAAAGTCAAACTCACACATACAAATTAAGAAACTCCTGTGGGTAGAATCTTAATAAAACAACAATCATGTCATAAAGTCATATTCACACATATATAAGCAAGCAAAGACAAACATCTGTGGACATTATGCCTTTCATGGTTACATACATAAACATGATATTTATTCAAACATGTGAATTAGAGTTACCTGTGGGTACCTTTTCATTCTAATATGTATGACTAAATAGTTAATTTCTTTATGTTTATATACAAACACTTGAACAAACATCTCCTCGTGGGTGATAGTTATTCTTATGTGATTGCACAAAACGATATAGACTTACAATGACATTCTAATATAACATAATACTTTAGTATCAACGTGGCGATAGCTAAAGAGCATACAATTTATACACTTTGGTGTTCTAAAACATGTTATAATTATTACCATACAATAAAGTTCTATACATGTTCATATTAAAAAAACAAAATTAAAAGTCAAAAGTCAAAGTCAATGACGAAAAGTCAACATGTGGAGGTCAACAAATCAAACAGTCAAGTCAACGACGAAAGTCAAACAGATCGGTCAAAGTCAATAATCAAAGTCAAACGGTCACAAAGTCATCAAATCCAAAGTCAACAACGGAAGTCAAACGGTAATCAAAGTCGGCTACCAAGTCAAGCAGTAAAGTCGACATTATGGTCAACTGTTTTCTTAATGTCAAACTAAGAAGATTTTAAAACCTTATGGACTTGTCCAAAACAAAACCCAACATACATTTCATGTTTATGTTATAGTTAAGAAATATTAAACCAAGCCCAATAAACTTTCATAACCATCATAGTGAGCCCATACACATAAACTTTCATATTCCATAGACGTTTCATCTTCACATAACCATAACCGCATACTTCGCATATTAAACATACGTTTTACTTTACACATGAATCAAACAAAACAGACCTTTTATTCATGAACTAATCACATCATCATGTTATACCACATCAAGCAAAAAAATCATACAAAATCATATCATTTTCAATCGGATGAAACAACACATCAAATCTTTTATATATGTTATAAATCCAATAATCATAGAAACATATCAAGCTATTTTAGGTGAGTCCATATATTATAATTAACAAGATCTAAAACCATACAAAAATAGCCGCATGATTTATTTGCTCAATCAATAAAAAAAAATTGAATATCAATCAAGTAAGAAAAAAATATTCATATTTATAAATAGTACATAAACATGATTATTAGTAATCAAACAGACATACTATGTATTGATAAACATAACAATTGCATACAACATCATGGAAAATCATGGAGTTCTAAACCAGGCGCTCGATGCCAAATATAAGTATTAATTTTATATATATAATGGTTGGATCTTGAACAACATGATAATCACAATACGCATAGATGTGTTAAACATAATACCTGATGAAGCCATTGATTGAATCCAAGAAATCCTCCAAGGCTGCAAGCACACCCGTAGAACGTAACGCAAGTGGAATATCTTGGTTTCTCCTTCTTGACCTTTTGTGTAATGAAATGATAACTTTTTCGAACCCTATACTGATGGCTATAGAGTTCCTTTTATAGGTAGAAGGAGGACCAAGGTTCCTAGGGTTAAGAGTTAGCAATCAATCTCGACCGTCCATCAAGGAAGAGACAATAGGAAATAAGCCCAATAAATGGTAACCAATATATTTAGCAATATCATGTAATTAACCAAAGATATTACATGGCCCAATAGGATATTTCTACATATAGAAATATTCTTACAGAGTCAACTAACTGATCTTGGACGGAATATGTGACGAAAGGAGGTTTTGCTAATTTAATCTCTATAGGGAGGTAACTCAAATTATAATCTTCACCAGGAGAGGTAACGGCTAACGCAGATTACCCAAAACAAGCATAAGTGCAAACAGTATGTACAATGTTGTTGTTACTGAACATTGATCCTGCAAACTAAACGTCATTATCAATTGTCAAAACCGAACAATAATAAGCGCAAAAATTATCATTAGTTGAATATCGGGACAACGTTTGATATAAGCAATCACTTCTAATTTCTAAACAATCCGTGGGATAAACAGTCTCAAAATCATCACCTAAAAATGGAATGACGCACCTATTTTTGAGAATTGGCGGACTTCATCAGAATGCTACAAGCCCAATGTGAAAAAAAGTGAACACAAATTCGTGTGAATATGATAGGTGCAGGATTGTTATTCCAGTTTTTTGGTTAATAGGCCCTCAATTTGAATTCTCGGGTCTAAAAGACAAGTAAAGTTTGACTACTGTTCTAATATCCTAAACACTAAAAGATACTTTTTAAATATCCTAAATTGGTTATTTGACCCAAAACTTTATCTATAGCTGACTAAAGTACCCCTGTCGTTTATTTATTTTCGTCCATCGACTAGAAAATTTTCCTTTCTCTAATGTCGTCTCTGTATCTTGCACACCACCAAACAATTATCCATCGTACTCCACCGTTCCATGTTTCTACAATTTTTCTTCTTTCATTGTCATTATTCCAAAGAAAATTAGAAGAAGAAAGAAGATAAAGTGATTACAAATCAATCCAACAATTGAACAGATCAAGGTGGAAAGAGGCGTATTATGATTGGTGAAGGTGGTTTTGGTTCCGTTTACAGAGGTGTGGTTAAGATCAAAAACACAAATCATAATAGTGATCTTTGACGAGTGTTTAGATGATAAGAAATTGGATGTTAATGTTAAACAACACAATTGGAATCGAGTGTAAAAGGTATTTGATTTAATTCCCCTTTCATCGATTTCATATGTTTTAATGATTTTTTCTTCTTAATTCTTGATTTCATCGTGACGGCATTATATACTTTGGAGGCTCTTTTGGGAAGAGTGTAGTGATCTACACTACAATTGATAAAACAGACGAACCTTACAGGATCTACACTGCAAGCACTAGTACAAATATGGGCTTTGGTGACAGTTCAATATTCAAAACTATGACAGCTCACTGATGAACTGTCACAAAACAAAATGCTACGAGATATAGGTAACATTTTCTTACTAAAACTCACACCAATAGGGGTGAACAATTGTGACAGTTTTCAAACTGTTACTGAACTATTACACAATGTCAGTTTTCGTAAAAAAATGTTACTATACGCAGATGTATAATAACAGTTAAGAACTGTCACTATTTTAAAGCTATTATAACTTTTTTTTTTTTTTTTGAAGGTAAAGCTATTATAACTTGTATATAGGGAAACTGTCATCAAAGCGCAAACTTATATACAACGGTTCTTTAAATTACCGCCACTTCCATTTATAGTGACACTTCTGTTCAAAACTGCTACCGTTCGTATAATTTACGTACCCTAGAGTTTTTTCAGGCGCACGATGTTGTTAGTTTAACTTATCAAAAAACAAAAAAACTAGTGGTGGTCAGTTTTTTTAGTGGGACTCTCCCTTGGTCGTCTCTTATCTTTAATGTTGGAAACCCCAAAATAAGAAGCTTAACCACAATCCCTTTCTCTGTACCATCACCGATCTCGATCTATTTTCTTCCAAAGATCCTAATCTCTTTCGGTAATTCTTATCTTTGTACCAGCAAATCTCATCATCTCTCTCTGTTGTCATGGTATTTTTTTCTCTTATCATAATCTGGGATCTAATCTTGTACTGCAATCTAGGATTTTATCTCTTACTTCAATCTATTGTCTATCTCGCTTACTCTGAATTTTTTCCTTTTTCTTCATGTGTACAGGAAATCAGTCTATTCCTTAACTCCATTAGAAAATCACATGAATCTCTCGATTTCTTCTCCCAGGAAAAATCAAGGTATCGAGTTACTTGATTGGGTTCTTGATGGTGGTCGCGATCATTAAGTATGTGATTTCTTACAAGGTATGTCAGTTTTCGGTTTTTTATTAGTGAAATTTCCAGTTTATGATTCGGGTTTATCTTATTGTTTCAGTTTTTTTCACTTTTGTATGAACCCCTAATTTTGGATAGGAGATCATTTCTGATACTTTAGGATTTCGATCTTCTTATTTTGATTCCCTATTTGTTAATTCGGTGTACACAATTGAATTTCAAGTGGAGATCTGTGATCTTTATTTTGATTCTCAATAGAGTTTTTTTTTTTTTGCCGAAAAGAACACTAGTTATTCTCCTGTTTGTGTAACTTGCATTTTAATGATTCAGTTACATCAATTATTTTCTCAAATACTCTCTTTGGTTGTATTTCATGTAGAGGGCTATCTAAGATATGACCCTTGATATAAATGTAACAAACTGGGGGGAGGAAGATAGAGAAATATTGTTTGATTACTACCTATCGAATAAAATGCTGCGGAGGTGGAAGTGGGTAGAATTTCGATATGTAAGTGATATTTTCATCTAGTTCTTTCGCTGTTCATTTCTTTACAATTTAAGTGTCAAGTTACTTTTAACCTATCATATCACATTGAATTGGTAATTTGAATATTTTTTATTTACTTGCAGGGTCCTTCTACTATTAAGAACCGCAACCACATCTAGATTCAAGTCTATCCGGCGAGATATATGAGATATAAATGCAAGTTCCTGCTGGTCTACTTTTATTTCAGCACATTTAGGCATTCAAACTGATTTAAACTTGATTTCTACGGCTTTTTCCCCTTAGTGTAATTTTATTAATTTATATTTTATGAACATTTCTCTAGGCATCTTGGACCGAATCGAAGTATAGACATCCACAAGGGCGTTATGAGATAATCATGTGAGCAAGTGATGCCAAGTAGTTTAGATTATAAAGGTTCTTCCTCGGTGGCTTTACTCGTTTTTTTATGTCTGATATCTTTTATGGCGAGAGAACATGGTTTTTATACATTTTAGTGAAAAGATATTTTGTCCCAAGGTTTTCAGATGAATCAGATCCATGTGTGTTAAGTTCGCTTTGAATCCTGAGATTAGTCAGGATCAGACTTTGAGGTTAGTGAGTTTTCTTAAG
The DNA here is from genome assembly GCA_023531295.1 of Papaver armeniacum. Lineage (NCBI taxonomy): Eukaryota > Viridiplantae > Streptophyta > Magnoliopsida > Ranunculales > Papaveraceae > Papaver > Papaver armeniacum. The sequence continues at coordinate 32,761 of JAJJWW010007531.1, forward strand.
TATCATTTATGGGATTTTTTATAAAATGCCCATGTGGGGAAATGCATTTAAGAAAATGCCCACGTTTTTTTCATTATATATTTAATACCCATGCCGTTTGCTTTTCCGTCTAGGCCAACTGAATCAGTAAAATCTCGTTGACTTTGTCAAGTTCTCAGCTAACGAAATGATATTTTAGTGGGCGCAATTACTAAAATACCCAATGTTGCAATATCATCTTTCACCGTCCATTGATTAATCGACGGCTCATAGAGTTTTAGATATTAAATGAATGTGTTAACTGGGTTGCAAACAGGTGATGAGTTAAAAATAAGTGGAGGAACGACAGGTGGAGGACGTGTATATGTACCCAACACATTTCTTATGATATGTGAGAAAGTGTATCACATTTTCTTAGGGTTTATCTTTATTCCATTATCTTACTGCTACTGAATTTTCTTCATCGCGTGAGACTTATTTTTTTTTTTATCAGACAGAAAATAAAGATGGTCATTAAGGGGGGAATGGATTTCTAAATACAGATTCAAATTGGGGTTTAAGTAAGAGTTTTTCGATTGTTTTTAGATTGCAGCAATAAAATCTCTAGATCTGGATTTGCTTGGGAGTAATTTATTTAGTTATGTGGTTGATTGAAACAAGAGCTATTGTTGCTTTCATTGATTTTGAAGGCTGGGTTCTTATTCGATGTGAATCCACAGCAACACAAGATGGAATTTTGGGGAGCTGATGCTATTGTAGTGGTTAGAGATGTTTAAGTTGGAATTGGATGGATACAGCAAAGAATGGAGTTTGAATTTGCAGAATTGAAGACCTAATTAGTCTTGGTTCTTAACGAAATTTGGGGATTTCATCGTATGTAAATTCTTTTGCTAATTTGATTAATTGGGTAGTTGTAGTTTTAAATTAAAGGATGATTATTGATTTTTAATAGATGCAAACACGAATTGGATTTCCACCAGTGGTTTGTAGACCGGAGAAGGGTCCGGCGACATAGAAGAAGGAGGTGCAATCTTGGACACCCTCCAAATGGTGGCGATCTTAACCATTCATTATTTGAACAGATTTACAACCGTATGATTGAACTAGGTTGTGTCGGGCATTTAACATGGTTTGATTTAACCAGATAGTGTAACACGGCTTAACCAGGTCCTGGTCAGACGGGTCTGGGGTTTGAATGTCTTTTCCCAAGCCTTAATTATTGACACGTGCACCCTAACGTCTGTTAGCCGTTTTTCAAAAAAACGGGACGGAATAGGTCAAACTATGGGCATTATATATATAATGAAAAAAATGTGGGCATTTTCTTAAATGCATATCCCCACATGGGCATTTTATTAAAACTCCCTAAAATTAGTGTGCTTCCTATGGAGCTTGACTGGTGTTTTTATCTTTTATTTCTCATCCAAGAGGTGACCCATTGGCCAAACGATTTGTAATTTCATTTATTTGTTATAATAGGTCAGTGTCTTTCATCATGTAGGTTGACCTTAAATCTATCTATATTTTCTATCTGACTTGAAATGTGGTTGACATTCTAGCATTGTGCGCCTGATTCCAAGATTTGTTAGCCGTGGTTATAACTGAATGAAGTAAGTGATCACATGAGTGCAGATGGGAAGACTATTCTTACTTGTTGGTCCATTGCTAAATAACATTTAAAGTCTATCTGATAGAAAGAGTGACTTTGTGGCCCCAGTATATGGAAGACATGCAGCGAAAGATAAATGTGGGATCTACTAAAGGGGAGACAAGCTTAACACAGGTGCAAAGAAGAAGCTATCCTGATTGCAACAGGACAAAGGAGACTACATGGTTGGGCTTAGCTACAAGGTTAGATTTTTTTTCCCCACCAAGTATAACTTTTACGTTAGATGGCACGTTATTGCTATTACCAAGGGAATAAAAGTATAGTCACACTTGTATTTAAACTGCTATATAGTTCTTTATCATTAGTTTAACTAGGTGAAAATTTGAACTATACTGCTTATTTCTTTTGAAATACTGATTCCCCAAGTGCTCATCCACTTGCTAATGGTGAAGTGAAAGATATTACTAGAAAGAAGCAAAATATTGAGTACTAAACAGTGCTCGAAGTAAGCATATATACTGTGTCTCTTTATTCATTTTCATTGATCCATGGTTAATTATTCTTATAGGTTCATACTAGGTTTAATTTACCACGAGGATGCTGCCATAATAAATATTTTTTTCGTGTTTATATTGTATCTTTCTCAGCTGTATCTTGAATAGTTGAATTGTGATGCATTATTTATCATCAAATCTTTTTCCTTCCATTCTAAGAAAACACAAAATTTCCTGGGACGAGAAAATGATGCTCGTTTCATTCCTGATCACTTTTTAATGTTCAGGTGTATATTTTCTTTTAAATTGTGTTTATCTTATTATATGGGTAATGTGATCGTTTCTATATTACAGGTAATTGTGATCTTCAGGAAATCTTTTTTATGTCCGCAACTACATCAACCCTCCGGAAGAGGTTCTTCATCCAGTATTGTATTATCTGGTACAAGTAAGCCTTAGTTTCTTTTCGATATAATCTAAACGTTCTTTAGATATAGGAGTAAATGACTGCAATAATACAAAGACATCTAAACAGAGTATCAAATCAATGTGATATTTCACTTTTCTCTGTTGCATTTTGAATAGTTGAATCCATGGGATGCATTATTCATCATATAGTCTTTTTCTTCTCATTTCTATGACTACGAGTTCACAAAATTGATGTGGCCTACGATGAAGGATGTTTGGTCTTTGCAATCTTTTAATATTTGGAAACGTGATATACTTTGCAGGTGTGAGTGCTTTGCTTCAGACAAGTTTACTGTGATGGCTACGACGGCACAAATTCTTCTAATATTGTTGAGAACAAGACCTCCAATCAAAAAGGAAGGGGATGCTACTTTAGAGCATTAAGTTCAAGAAATTTGAGGTAGTGGAATCTAGTTTAGAGCATCTGAGTTCAGGAAATAGAGCATCTCAGTTCAGGAAATGTTTTCTACTACAATGAAAAAGAATGATATAATTTATTTATCTAATTAATTTCAATCTTGTGTTGTATTATTGTGTTGAACCTTGAATGTTGGAAATAAGAAGGTATTTAAGAAATACAATTGGTTTTTTAGCTATCTTTCAATTTAAAGTATCATGAATAATTTTAGCATTTCCTCACTGCAAATCTAATAATATAATCACAGTTATGTGTAAAATATGTTACTGATGAGGGTGTACTACGACGGTTTTTTAGAAACTGTGTCATGGAAGAGGTTTTACGATAACAGTTTTCTTTAAAAAGTGTCGTTGTACATTGTCAACTGCGTCAGGTTTATTAAAAAACTGTCACCTTAGTATTGGAAATTGAGTTTCTCATGACAGTTTCCTTTAGAAAATGTTGCCGTAAGTTTTCAACAATGACAGGTTTATAAGTAAACAGATACCTTATACCCATGATTATGTAACAGTTTTTTAAAGACCTTTTGTAACAGGGGCTTAGGTGACAGTGCAATATTTTTTCAAAACTGTCACCTAACTATTTAGGTGACAGTTTTTAACTGTCGCCTAAGCCCATTTTTCTACTAGTGAAGAATTCAGAGAAAAACCTCAAGGAGGCTGAAGAATAAGTTCAATAATGATTTTTTTAGTTTTTTAGGGTTACAAAAACCAGACTTAAGAACAAGGACTCAGAATAACTCGTGTGAAGTACATTAATCAAAAGTAAAGAAATGTGTGAAACACACAATTAACTAAAGGCACCTATATAAGGGTTGCCCCTAAGAACATAGACCAAGGGATATGACAATGCCCACTCCTGAAGCTAAACCTTGTCCTCAAGGTTGAATTTAGAAAGTTAGCTTTTATGAACGATGTATCCTCCCACGAAGAATCACCTTCTGCCATATGAGACCACTGAATCTGCACCTGTGGAATGGTGTGGCGCCCCTTAAGAATAACCATGGAGTTGAGAACTTGAAGTGGTTGTACCTTGAATAAGCCTTCTTTATCCACACCAGGAAGCATAGTTTGTGGAATCGGCACTGCCGCCAAGCTTCTTTTTAATTGGGACATGAAAGACGGGTGTATGCGTGAAGAAGTCGTTAATTGCGGACGATAAGCGACAGCACCAATCCTCTCAAGCACCTTGTATGGACCAAAAATTTGGTCGATAGTTTAAGATTCTTGCGTAATCGGGATTTAAGTCCTGTCTATATGGTTGCGTACGCAAATACACCCAATCACCAACTACAAAGGAGCGTTCAACCCTTTTCTTATTTGCTTGTTGCTTGATACGGTGTTGAGAAGCAAGGAGATTCTGTCGTAATACTTTGGTCATAATCCCCGTTGGTGTAGATAATCGTCAACCGCTGCATTGCGATGGTATCCATAGGGTGTAACCCAACCGTGGTGGAGGGTAGCCGTATAGAGGTTGGAATGGCGTAGTCGAAGGCTGGTGTGGTAAGAGGTATTAAACCACCACTCGGCCGAGAGCCAACCAAGAAACCCATTTAACGGGCCCGTAGCTGCACATACATCGTAAATAAGACTCCAAACAAGCGTTCACACGTTCCGTTTGACCATCCGTCTCGAGGTGATACGCCGTGCTCGATGGAGTTAAGTACCTATAACTTTGAACAATTCCGCCAAAACCCACTCAAGAAAACCGCATCTCTGTCCGAAACAATTGTTGCTGGTAAGCCGTGCAACTTAAAAATAGTGTTAAGGAATACTTTGGCCACTGACTGAGCTGTATAAGGATGGCTTAGAGCTAGAAAATGAGAATACTTCGTAAAACGATCAACGATAACCAAAATTACCTCCCGTCCTCGGATTTGGGAAGTCCTGTGATGAACTCCATACTCGAGATGTTTCCAAGCCTCGATCGGTATAGGCAAAGGTTGGAGCAAACCCGCAGAAATTGATGTTCCACCTTATGATGTTGGCAGATATCGCAGTTGCTTAATGAATAACATCAAATCCTTATTGAGGCGAGGGCCATTGGAAGTATGATTTTGCCCTCTCGGTAACTAGCTTGCATTCTAGAATGGCCACCAATGGCGGAAGAATGTACGACCCGGTCAAAATGTGTTGGCGAGCATCACCCGTTTGGCCAATATAGATCCTGTCATGCAACTTGAGAAGCCCATTAGTATAAGAATAACCATCGGGGTTGACGGAGATACAAGAAGTTTGGGGATCCAAACAGAGGTAATAGGGTCATCTCGTGTAACTAGTTATAATCTGTTTCCATCCATTTGGGTTGAGTTGCCGATAAGGAGGAGCAATGAACTCTTGATAATGCATCACCACACGGTTCTCGGACCCCTTCTTGTAGTACAATGTATAGTCATAGTTGAGTAGTTTGGTAAGCCATTTCTGGCGAAGGACCTGCATTTTAAGCTCTTGTTCCAAAAAGTATTTGATACTTTGATGGTCCGTAAAGATTTTGAAATGAGCACCGAGTAAAAAGGATCTCCACTTGGTGACGGCCAGCACAATGCCTAACAACTCCTTTTCGTATGTAGACATAGTTTTATATCTGACGCCCATCCCTTTACTAAAGTATGCAATAGGTTGACGTTCTTGCATCAAAACTGCACCGACACCACAATCACTAGCATCTGTCTCCAATTCAAATTCCTTAGTGAAGACAGAACAAGGACTGGAGTAGAAGTAACCACCTTCTTTAGTTGCTCAAAAGCTTCTTCAGCGGCAGCATTCCAAGAAAAACTACCCTTCTTGAGTAACTGGGTAAGTGGCTGACAAATCAGTCCATAGCCCTTAAAAAACTTGCGGTAATAACCTGTCAGTCCAAGAAAGCCACGTAACCCCTTAAGAGTAGTGGGTCTAGGCCAGTTCACCATGCATTCTATTTTGGCAGGGTCAGCTGCAACCCCATTTTTGCTTATTATATGGCCTAAGTATTCTATCTGAGGTTGGCTAAAGGAACACTTGGTACGTTTAACATACAATAAATGTTTCTGCAGGAGAGAGAAGGCTATATGCAGATGCTTACAATTTGAATCTCTGTCAGGACTATACACTAGAATGTCGTCAAAAACGACTAAATGAATTGCCTAAGATAGGGTCGAAAAACATCATTCATTAGCGACTGAAATGTGGCAGGAGCATTAGTAAGCCCAAAGGTCATTACTCTAAACTCAAAGTGTCCGTGATGAGTACGAAAAGCAGTTTTTGGGATATCATCAATGTGAACCCGAATCTGGTGATAGCCAGCACGAAGATCTAGCTTTGTGAAAACAGTAGAACCAGCTAATTCAGCAAGCAATTCGTCTATAATTGGAATGGGGTACTTATCTTTAACCGTGATGGCATTTAGCTGGCGATAGTCGACACAGAATCTCCAGTCGCCGTCCTTCTTTTTGACCAAGATGACTAGAGAAGAGAAAGGGCTGTGACTCGGCTGTATGACCCCATCCTTCAACATTTCCTGCACTAGCTTCTCAATCACCCCTTTTTGAACATGAGGCACCCTGTAAGGACGTAGATTGGGAGGAGTAGCAGTTGGAGTGAGGTGGATATGGTGATCATGAGCTCTCTCCGGAGGAAGTGATGTTAAAGTCTGAAAAATGGAGGGAAAGTTATCCAAAACTGCAGCAATTGGTGGTGCGATGACATCTGGTTGTGTAGGAGCAGACAAGGAAAAAAACTGCCCAATAAAACCTTGTTTTCCTTTCTTGAGTAGCCTGCGTAGCATAGTACCAGACATTTGAGAGAGTACAACTTCCTCCTTATGCCCTACCAATTCAATTTCCCTCCCATGGTGTTGAAATTTAATCGTCAGCTTCTTGAAGTCAAAAACCATGGGGCTCCGTTCATGCATCCAATCCAAGCCAAGTACCATATCACACCCACCCAATTCCAATAGATGTAAATCATGAGAAAAGGTATGACCCTGCATATTCCAACTAAAATCTGTACATTTTGCGGGATCGAGCAGTTTGTTGCCATCAAGCAGTCAGATCACTTGTAGAGTTGGAGTAGGAGTGATCACACTACCACTCTTCTTAGCAGCTGTAGGGTCCAAGAAGCTATGGGTACTGCCACTGTGAATCAAGATGGTAAGGCCCTGCTTCTTGACTAAGCCTTTAATCTTGATAGTAGTAGGAGATATGTTGCCACCCAAAGCATGTACTGAGATCTCCATATCCTCTTCCAACGCTACGATTGGTGGACTAGAACCATCTCCCACTTCTGTAGAATGTGTTTCTTCATCTTCATCAGCTACTATCATGTACAACTGCTGCTTATTACAGTTATGGCCCTTGGTATATAGTGATCACAATTGTAGCATAGTCCTTTTCCCTTTTTTGCTCGCATTTCAAAGATAAGTAAGTTTTTTAACAAAGTTGCATTTTAGGACTTGTAGAGGGACTAGTAACGATTGGTGTAGTAACCACTTGGAATCACAGTGAAGGTTTGCTAGAAACTCGCTAATGGCTTACCCCTAAGGAAATATGTTAACAAATTTTGGTTGATACCATGCAGCCTTGTCCATGATACACTCCAATCGCCTAGCTAGAAAGATGGCTTGCTGGAATGTAGAAGGTGTAAACATTTGCACTACCAATCTAATGTCTTCCTTAAGGCCACTAACGAAACTATGGATGAAATAATCTTCATTTAGAGAAGGGTTCTTACACTACACCAAATTCTGGGATCCGTAACAGAACTGAGCCGTTACTAAAACGGGTTGTAACGGCTCCTGCCTGTTGCAAAAGTGGGTGTTACATTTTTTTTGTAACGGCAATGGAGCCGTTATGAATTTCGGTTGTAACGGCCCTCGTAACAGGTGAGAGCCGTTGCTATTTTGCCACGTGGTAACAGCCCGGGGCCGTTACGAATTTTTTTGTAACAACGCTGTCGTAACGTCCTCGAGCCGTTACGAACTTTTTTGTAACAGCAAAAAAATTACTGCCAGTCAACCTTGACCTGGTCAAGGATGACCAACAGTTCATTTTCTGCCGGAAATAAGTGGGAATTCTAAATTCAATACCCTGTATACACCTTTCAATAAATTCATCATCCATACTCAACAATAATTTCTTCATTTATGCATATCACATTCATTCAATTCATATCAGATTCATATAACAAAAGAACTGAAATTTCTCTAAGTACATTTTTTTTTTTCAAGTATCAATTTATATCATCATCCATTCTATTCATTCGATTCATATCAAAAAAGAATACAAATTCTTTAAGTACCAAAAAAATCTGAGGGAATACATGGAAACTTCCTAAGTTCAGTTCATTCTCACTTAACTCTTTGCCTAGCAGTGGGATGTGGGATTTCACTAGACATACCTGAGAACCTTTGAGGTCAACTGCAAAATTTCTTGAGATTGCTTCATTCTCACTTAACTCTTTCCCGAGTTCCGTTCTTGTATCATTTCGATCGGAGAGATTGCGTACAATACTTCGGATAAAGTACATTCTCGCTCAACCAGCCTCGTTATATCCTTGAAGGTCAACTGCAGAATTTCGTATCAACATACAAAACTTAACAAGGATTACAGTCATTTGATAAAGAAGAACCAGAAAATGAAATGACGGTCTTAAACACGAATAACACTCACCAAGCATTCCGAAATAACCTTTTCAACATCAGAATCAAAAGTCATCTCCATCGATGTGCTGGTAACTGGTAACATAGTCGTCGGGACCCATATGGCTTGTAGACCCACAACGTAGTTGAATATCTCGGCATTCCTTGAGAAGAACAATCACCTGTAGCAATACATGTGTAAAGTTAGCAGGATTTCAAAACACTATCTTTTACTATGGTTCAAAAACTAGAATCCACACTCATAAATGAACAAAAGATAATCAGGAGTGAACACGCAATATACAGAATTAGCCAGCATACACAGGAGTGGCAAGTTGATTTACCTGTTTCTGAAGGTCAGCGATTTCTTTCCGAGTTGTATTATATTCACGCTCCTGTGTCCTAAGGTCAGCCTGGGAACAGGATGTTCATAAAAACAATCAGATGCCACACGAGTTTCATTTATAAAGGACTTACAATTTTAGCATTCATTTGACTGAAAAAACACCCGATGATGTTCTCAAAAAGGGTTCAATGTTAATATCAAAAAGAACACACAAAGAAAATGAAAGGGTAGATATCATCAATTGGCAATTGTAACACTTCATCATCACTGTAATCATAATCTGAGTCATATTGACAAGTATTTATACATACTCACATGCATCCAGGGCCGGCCCTGAGATATCTTTATACTGAAGAAAAATGAAGATTGTTGCCCCATCGACCCCGATATGTTTGAACCCGATATGTTTGAAGTGAAAACAGAAAACAGGAAAATATACAAACAGATACCTCACAGCTGAGGTAACACAAATTCAATGCTGGTCAAACAACTTTGTAATGAACCTATTTCACTCACTCTATATTTTCGATAACAAAAATAAGGAGACAGTAACAAACTATACTGTATAGAGACCTCCCACCAAACCTGAATCCCAATGAAGCAAGTCCTCTGGTTGAACAAAGGCGACAACGTATGCATTAATTAAGACGATAATCGTTTGTAAGTACTCGAAAAGAGATGAACTTAACGACGGAATGGATTGTTACGTATGTTGAAGTGAATTCCAAGAAAATGAGAAGTTAAGGCTTTTACCGAAATGTAGACACGCTTTTCATCTTTCATGTATCGGTACATGGCTTAAGTCCCGGATAAATTGCCTATTGTACAGGGCTATCGTTGGATGTACTATCCTGCAGCACTACCTTCAATTCAGCATAATTCTCATATAAGCGCGCATGGAGAAGAACTGCGAAGGAGTAGTGGTAACCGAATTGTTAGTTCTTCCACAAGTCTTGTTGGAGACTAGGAGAAAAACAATAGCAATGGGTATACCTCTCTATATCGTCTTTCTATTGCAGACATTTTGTGTGTTAATCAAGATGAGCATTATCATCACGGTTCTCATATAACTAAAGAACATGGAGGATTTCACAACTTCTAGAATTTTCCTTTTACGGTTAATTATTAAATCTTTACAGTGGAACCACTAAAATAAAAAAAGGATATTTTATTTATAATATTTAACCCTTGTAAAAAAACCATTTTTTGCTGCCCCGGGCGTGTGCTCGCCCCAAAGAAAAGCTTCGTTTTCCTTGCCTCCAGGCCGGCTCTGCATGCATCTCAGCATAAACTACACCTGAACCCCTATTATTGATGTACAAATTTTCTAGAGAGAAGTGATTATTTGTCATCTCCATCTGTGTACAATGAACATTGTTTTTTGTAGTTTTATATCTTATATATTGAAGATCACCGTGTAATCTACAGTAACATGGTTATAGACTGTTCATGAGATGCCTAACATCAAAATTAATGAAAAGATTCTGGAAACTGGAATGATTTTTTTACAGTGAAGCATGTTTATCTTACAGGCAGCTAACTTTGGATCTTAAGTTTGTCATCCTCATCTCCATCCTCAGCTTCAACTTCCATTTCTCGCCAGATCCATCTTTGTCTTCTTCTTCATCATCGGATTGGAACCCATCTATGTCATCATCACCAACACCTTCCTCTTTCTTTGCTGCTTCTGGATACATATTAAAAAAGGCAGCAAAAACCAGGGAAAACAGAAAGTGTCAAACAAAACTGCTTATGCTTCATTTAGCTAGCACACTGTCTCATGTCAACGTTATAAACAAAAACAAACAAATCGAGGCTAACCTACTACTTGATCCTTATAGGCAACCAGGAGAACAAGAGTTGCTGTAAAAACCCACCCACATGCTTTCCTAGGAAACTGGTCTCCAGGGAGCACAAAAAGTGATGCCAATTCCAAGCTTCAAACCATTTTGTCATGTTCCCTGTATGATTTGTGGACGTAATTAGTAGAAGTCACTCTAGGTTAAAAAGATGAAGAAGGTTTTACCTTTAAAAATTTGCTCGAACACCACTCTTTTTGGCGTCTAGCAACATCTGGAACTACAGATTAAATACTTCTGTGGCCACTCCAAGCTTTTGAAGTACACCAAGTGTCAAGGGTGTGTTTCAATAAAGAGCATATGCTATCTGCAAACCAATCAAATATGAAATCTTATCAAACGATTGCAAACCAAATATACAGGCTCTGGGGTTGAATTACATGTCCCTCAAAATGGAAAATTTGAGATGTTAAGTACTTATATTTTCTAAGTCACTCCCATAACTAGTAGATCAAAATACTTATGATCATAAGTCAATTTGAACAATGCATCATACAGGAACTATACTCTTGCAAATATTAGAAGGGTTAACATTTGAACCCTACACAAGTGGGGTTAGACAGCAGCAGGTTGTTCATCATTTCATTTCTGAGTTTTCTAGGTTCTTGAATTCCCTACCAAAGGGTAAAAGCAAAGCAGAAAACTCAACGATGCAAGTACCAACTGCCGTTTCGGCACCCTATCATACATGATTAAATATGTTAAACTGATGTGGAAGATGAAATGTCTGTTAACGGTCACTCAAAGATGAAAGCATATTCGTTAAGAAAACTAGCTTGTAAGCCTTAGAGTACATTAAGAAACAAAAAGTTTTACCTAGACATTCTAAAAACAAGAGAAACTTTGCTGCCCAAAATTAGATAACATATATAACAGACCATAAGCTATAACAAATTCTATGAATAGTCGATTATAGAACTAAGCTTGAATTGACATTTTTGACGCAATGCAATGCCTAAAGATAACCTAAAAATCCAGGATGGTAGTACTCACGGGGTTCAACAATTAATACAACATGATCACAATTCAGATAATTGAAAATTATTCTTAACAATTACTAAGAAAACCAAAATCAAAAGGGGACTAAAGCTACTTCTCCTTCTACTCATCATCTTTATCTTCTTCTTCGCAATATCAAAAAACTAAAAATAGAAAACACGTCAATAAATTCAAACGACTTTAAACAAATAATGAAATATTACTCTCAAAGGTTTCAAAGAACAAACCTCTCCACCACTCTTCTTCATCATCATAATCATTCACTTCCAATTTTGATTTCTCATATTAATCTTCATATATCCTTAGCCTCTGCTTCAGAATCTACTCAACCCCCTACATAACCACCTCCTCCAGAAGCTGCTGCAGCTCATGATGCATCTATTACTACTACAGAACCTCCACCAGCTGAAAATTCACCACCACCAGAACTTTAGAAAGACCAACGAGTTATATGCCAACACCACCACCAGAAACACAAAAGCGTAGAAAAGAAAAAATCAAAAACAGATCAGTAAGTACCTATATCCACAGCTCTAAACCCCAAATCAGCAAAAAATAAAGAAACCCTAAATTAAGAAATTGAAATTACAGAGGAAGCATCGAACAAAATCAGCAAATATCAATTAAGAAATTGAGAAATTGAAATTGATAATCCGATTACAAACCTGAACAATTGAAAAACCCAAAATCTGCAGAACTCAATTTAGTGAGGAAGCATCGAACAAAAACACGGAAATGAAACAAAAACTTAGGGTTTTTCTACGAGAGGAGAAAAGTGTTTGGGATGAAAAGTAAGAATACTGGGTTCTAAGGTTTCTCTAAAAATATGTGAATAGGTAGGTGAAAGGGGAGCAGATAGATTTGGTTTACAAGGTTCTAGGGTTTGTCTTTTCTCTTTCAGATGAACATATTCTGAAATCCTAATACAGAACTAAATAAGATGAACAAACTGAAATAATTAACTCCTAACATAAGAGAGTTCTTGAGAATAATCGTGAGAGTCGTGAGATTGATTTCTTACAGATCTAACCTTCTGAAGCTTCAACTCTAGAGAAGAAAACAAGGGAAGAGGAGCGGAGAAAAAAAAGGTGAAGGAATGAGAGTGGAATAGTCGAGAGACATAAGTATGGGTGATGCGGGAGGAAATATCCTCTAGTTCAACCAATAATGGGTGGAAAAAAATATTGCACACAAGTGAATGGCACACGTGAAAATATCCCTGTTACAACCCTAGTGTTACCAAGCGCAGGATCGGGCATCGCAGATAAAAAAATTCGTAACGGCTTAAACTTGTTACGAATTTTTCTAAAATTAGTAACGGCTGCCATCTGTTACGAATTTTTCGAAACGGCCATTTGTAACGGGATTTTTGTAACGGTTGCAAAGCCGTTACGAATTGTTGTTACTAATCCGTGAATTTGGTGTAGTGTTAGCTAACATTAGAGCTTTCAACTCTTCAAATTTTTCCTGATAGTCCAAAACAGTAGTTGCTTGGTCTAATTTATTAAATTCCCCTACTACTTTATCATGTCCTAATTCCTGAAACCGAGTACAAACATCAATGATGAAGTCTTCCCAGTACAGAATACCCTTAACTATTTGGTAGTCTTGGAACCGAACGTCTTCTTTGCCATCCAAGTACAGGGTTGGCATATGCACCTTCTGCTCATCATTCATTTGGTGTAGAAATAAGTACTTCTTACATTTGCGTATCCAAGATCGAGGGTTAGTGTTATCAAATCGTGGAAAGTCCACTTTAGGTCTGTAATTGGAAATCTGACCTTCACCCAATGATGATTGAATGATTCGTTCTTCGAGGAATCGAATGAGAACCCCTGAAAGGTGTTGCGAGTATGAAGATCACCATCTTCCCAAGTAGTAGTATTATCATCATCTTGAGAGAAAACTTGACGATCGAGAAGCAATTGAAACTTCTTATCTAAAGATTGAAGAAGTTCAAATTGATTACCCACATCCGTTTTCATTGTCTCGCACATCAACTTTAATGAACGGAGCGACTTCACTTCATCACGTAATTCTTGCAATTCCTGCACCCAACGCCTTGGTTGCTTCATCCAACTTTTGTAATCTAGTACCCCGCCATGAGAACGCCAAGGAAAGACCTAGTGATACCACTTGTAGTGATCTACACTACAATTGATAAAAGATTTAACCTTACAGGATTTACACGCAAGAATTCAGAGAAAAACCTCAAGGAGGTCAAGAATAATTTCAATAATGATTTTCTTAGTTTTTTAGGGTTACAAAACCAGACTTAAGAACAAGGACTCAAAATAACTCGTGTGAAGTACACGGTTAATCAAAAGTAAAGAAATGTGTGAAACACACAATTAACTAAAGGCACCTATATAAGGGCTGCCCCTAAGAACATAGACCAAGGGATATGACAAAGAGACGGGTTTTGTAGCTTCCAGTGGTAGTAGTGGATATAAAAAGAACTCCACTATCAAAGCTTTTCTTTTGTCATTTACCATGGCATAAAGAGTGGATTACAGAAGTGAATTTCTTGGGAGTGGTTCAACATCCAAACCCTCTCTAATTAGTGGGATGTTTTGGTTAGGCTTATATAGTATCTAAATTAATGCTTTGAACTATACAAAGACATGGAGGAAAATTGGGTTACCACTATGTATAGCTAATGATTTTGGTAGTGTGACATGTACTAGGATAAACCTAGATTAATCTAAGAAATACACAAAATGCACTTTAGTGCATAATGCATATTCTAACAGAAAAATATATTTTGGCCGGGTTGCACCCGAGTGCATAATGTATTTTTTTTTTTAAGTTTTTTGTTTTGATTAAAGTTTTAATGGTTAATGTGATGATAACGATACTTGACTTATTGCTCGAGATTATGAAATAGTGATTTTGGTTTTGTATGATATATTGCAAGTAATTTCGAGGATAAACCTATATTTATTTATGAAATACACAAGATGCACCTGTGTGCATAATGCATATTTTTAGAAGAAATAGTTTTTTCCAGGTGCACCTAAGTGCATAATGCATATTTTTTTGATTCTTATAGGAAAAATATTTTGGCCAGGTTGCACCTGGGTGCGTAATGCATATTTTTATATGAAATAAATTTTGGCCAAGTTGCACCTGGGTGCATAATGCATATTTTTATAGGAAATAAATTTTGGCCAGGTTGCACCTAGGTGCATAATGTATTCCCGGCTTGGGCTATTTATTTTTTTAATTTTATATCAACAGTGGATCTTGTTTCGTAGAGAATTTCGACCCCTTTCCAGAAATATAAATTTTATTAAAATCCGACTTATATTTCGGAAGTTAAGATCATTCTCGCAGATTAATTTTAAATTAAAGATAAAAAATAAATAAGAGAGAGAAATGGATATAATAAAGGATAAAGTTTAAAGTAAAGGGTATATATGACCAAATTTTGAACGCGCAATTGGGGATATATAATCTAATTGGGGGATATGAATTACTTCCCCCAACCATAGGTGGCTGTTAAGGGTGTTTTTTGGAGGCGAAAGTACTAAAACATCCTTAGATTAATTAAAAACATTATGAAAAGACTGTTATGCCCTTTCCCCTAAAACATAAAATCAAATAACCAATTCATATATCCCCCAATTCGGTTTTCAGATGCGGCATAGGGTTAGGTTTAGGAAAAAAAAAATTTCTTCATCTTCTTCCTCATCGTTCATCCTTCGTCGCAATGCCCAATGATAATTGTAATCCCTCTCGTTCTCCATTAAACACCAAGCCAATGTGAATGTTACCTTGTCCGATGTTTGCCCCACGATGTTGAACAACGGCATGTTGTATTTGTTTGTCTTGTATGTGCAGTCCATCATAAGAACATCACAACACGTATGAGCCAATTGTGAAAGCAAAGGATGCGAAATGAATATTTGAAGCGGCTTGTTGTCCGGACCTCTTTTAATGATACGTGTGTAATTGTGATCCCAAGCTATCTTTTCAAATTCTTGCATAACACTCCTCCCTTCCCATTCCAACCTTCTAATTGTTGCTTGTGCGCTATAAATTGTACTGAGTGAAGAAACGTTGGTCTTATCCTTTTCCTTGAAGGTTCTGAGAATCACTCTTGGTTTGATACATGCTTTGGTCATCATCTTTACATCCTCGAATTGATCAGGTTTTAGCTTCGCAACTAGGGAGTGACCTTCAAAATCATTCGGATCGGGGTGGTTGTGACGGCCAAACCACACCTTACATTCCCATTCTTTTTCTTCTACTTTTGAACCTCTTAGATAGAATACAAGCTTAAAAGGGCAGTCATCCTTCCGCGTAACTGTCTTGTATACCTTGTTAGTCTTCTTTTCATATACATAACCCTTTCTCTTATGACTATTTTTCTCATTGTATTTTCCACTTCTCTCGCAAACCATCTCAAAACGAACTGATGAACGTTGGGAATTCCTCACTAAGACACACATGTTATTAAGAGCCGTTGCTTTTGCCCAAGCAATTGCTTCCTTTTCATATTTTATTCCCTACATAAGGACAACATTATAGAGATTACAAGCAAATCCCAACATAAA
This sequence comes from Papaver armeniacum, assembly GCA_023531295.1. Classification (NCBI taxonomy): domain Eukaryota; kingdom Viridiplantae; phylum Streptophyta; class Magnoliopsida; order Ranunculales; family Papaveraceae; genus Papaver; species Papaver armeniacum. The sequence continues at coordinate 49,105 of JAJJWW010007531.1, forward strand.
ATTGTAAGAACTAGGTGAAAGTATTGTTTGGTAACATACCCGCGGCATTTTATAGTACTCCGACGTATCCCGATGGAGCGGTTTGGAGTTTGGTTGATCGTTGCAGGTAACAATCTAAGGAATGAATGAAAAGAAACTTGGATAAGTTCAAAACCGGCATTGTCGATAAGTAAATGAGACTGCCGTTATTAAGAACCGGCATAACTGGTAATTGACTCTATATACCGGTATCAGGTTCCGGCATACTAAGTTGAAAGAACTAAATGCCGGTATTTGAGTTCAAAATATCATTAGCTTCTGTATGTTATTCATGTAAAACCGGCATTTTCGACATTTAAGTTTCTATGCCGGTAACAAAAACCGGCATATAATGTCATGTACTAACACTGCCGGTCTGAATATTCCTCAGAATATTCGCTGGTAGGTAAAAAAAATAAATTTGTACCGGCACTCAATCTTGGTTTGAACACCACGCCGGTATGTTCTTGAATACTGGGGGAAATTTAGTGCCGGCATACATATATATATGAATACTATGCCGGTTACATGATACCGGCATAGTATTCAAACTACGAGTATGCTTAAGTACAAAGGTTTTTTCGTATAGAAATGGCGGTTTCAAAAGAAAAAAATCAAATTTTCGACCTCTTTGAAGCATTACCGTGTGTTGGGGTTGTATCTTTGAACATGTTTACTTTCTTGAGTTGGTTCTTCACAAAACATTTCATGGTCAAGAAAATAATGATTCAAAGGTGTTGGTTCATCATACAACAATTGTGAGTTGTTATCATTAATCGAATATTGAAGATATGATTGTTGTTGTAATTGAGCTAAAGATTCAGCAGCTGCAAGTCTCTCATCACAATCATCTTCCATTTTCAAAAAAAAAAAAAAATTCTACTCAAAATTTTTTTCCCTTTAAACTAAAACACACAAATTCAAATAAACATAAACACACATTATATCCCCCAAATCATTACTATTTTACTAATCATCATTAGTATCTAATCCTGATTAGTGAGGGTTAAATTAGGAATTAAAATTTTATTTAGATAAGGGGTAACCCAGCTAGGATATTTGGATCCCTATTTTGTCATTTAGTCATATCCCCCAATTAGATTATGTATCCCCCAATTGCGCGTTCCAAATTTTCTTATGTCTTTTTCACCCATACATATATTTTACAAGTCCACTGCTCCCAAGCTTTATTGGTTTTGGTCGTATGACCCATTTTCCGGTGTTATTCTAGCGGTATATTAAGTAATTTTTGGAATGTAAACACATTTTTAACATACTAAAAAATTTATTTTACTTTCCTTTAAAATTCCCAAGTTATGGTAAATTTTGACGTACCATTTACACAATACGCATCCGACAAATTGCTAAATAGTACAATTGTTACAAACAAAATGATCAAGAAAAAAGTTGAGAAAACACTTGAATTTTGCGAGTACATGAAAGCATTTCTGAATCTAAATAATAAATATATACCATAAAAGTTCGATTCATATTGCTCTATCAGATAATGAATAAATTTCAGCAATATCGATCCAAAAACAGACGTTCTTGTAATTTTAAACATCTCAATTTCCTCAAACATCTGAGTTTTTACTTTTCTTCAATGGAAAAAAAAGCCTTGCACTTTTAGGGGCGACCCCGAAAGAATTAGGGGCGACTTTTTTATTCCCAACCCATATACACCGTTAAGGGATGTCCAAAAACGCGGAGAATACGTTAATGCCCTTACACAATCGGAAGCTATTTTGTTCCCGATTATAATAACGCAATCGGAAGCTTAGTAACGATATTATACTACCGATTATATCGATTTTGTGCCAAGCGCGTATCTGGCTTCTATAATAATCGGTAGGAACAATAACCTCACGAGACTATCGATTATAGTAGCTCCTAAATTCCCAAAATTGGTGATTTCGCCAAGGAAGAAATTTGGGGCAACTTTATAATCGGAAGTCTTATTCACTACCGATTATTCTAGTTCCCAAATTCGAAAAAAATGACATTTCGCAAAAACAAAATTTGGGGCAACTGTATAATCGGTAGGTTATTAGCTACCGATTATACTCCAACTACCTGCAAAAAATGTAGGTGATATTGTTATGAATTTCAAAATATTTATGAAAATCGGAAGTTTTAATTGTTGATCTAACTACCGATTATACTCCAACGGCTAGTTCGTTCAAAAGAAACTAGCCGTGCTCAAAAAAAAACCAAACACAATCGGTAGATAATACATATTTATAAACCTCCAATTATGTTGAAGTAACCGTTTTTTTTTTTAAAAAACTAGCCGTTGGGTACTTTTTTGCTATAAATAGAGACCTATCTCTACCAAACTTATTCACCCATCACATTCAATCTTCCTAAATCAGTCACCCATCACTTTGAATCACCAAAAATGGCTACAACTCCGTTCAATAATATAGAAGATGTTGCTATTGTCGAGAGCACACACCACTCTCACAAAGCACTCCCGTTGAGGAAGCGCAATGGGTGACCAAGAACGAAGACCCAACAAGAGGGCCTTACTTTGGGGATGATCAAAACACCAATGCTTGGTGGAAACGGGTGTTTAAGGTTTTAAAGCACTAAGCGGAAATCGTTATAGGAGGACGCTCCATGCAAATAAGGGAAAGGTACGCATATTTATACAATGAATGCGCATCGCTTTAGAAACGAATTGAAAGCTCGTAAGGACGCTATGCCAAACGAAGACCGAATGAGTAGAGTAAGTTTGTGAATCAATAGGCCTCTTATCAAAAATTATTTATTTGGTTATGATTATTCAACAACGCTAACTTATTTAAAAAATTGTTTTCCAAAGTATACTTTGGGTCGGAGCCAATACGAATTAAGGTACGGTCATGAGTTTCTGCACGAGGACTGCTACACTCTCTTGAAGGAAGTTGAATGGCAATTCGCCCAATATAATTAAACTCGTAGAGAATCCCTAGAGCGATGTATTGAACAATTTTATGTGTTTTACTTCTATTTTATTTCAACTACATGTATGTTTTTTCGATTCAATAAAATGAGTGACTTCAAATACTGGTTCAATTTTAGCTGGTGTGGAAATAAGGATTTTAGAAAAAACTCATTTAGGGGCAACCTATAATCGGTAGGTTTTGGAACCTATCTTCCGTACGATTATGGCTACATCCAAATCACGAACCACATGGTTAGGCATGGCTTTGTACCCTCTTAACCTATGGATTCGGCAAGGGTTCGATCTGGGATCCTTACAATCGGTAGATTATTAAGTTGAGTAGACTACCGATTATGGTAGATTTCAAATTTCCTACAATGAAGGATTTTAGAAAAAACTCATTTTGGGGCAACCTATAATGGGGAGGTTGGGTAACCTATTTGGCTTCCGATTATGGCTAAATCCAAATCACGAACCACATGGTTATGGTAGGCTCTGCACCCCTCAAAACCTAGGGAATTTGGCCAATGCTCAATTTGGGGCTTCCAATAATCGGTAGGTTATAAGTAACCATTTCTACCGATTTTGGGCTACTCAACAATCGGTAGCTAATGAGGTGGTATTACCTACCGATTAATAACCGTTTGTCAGATAAAACCAAAGTCGACCTAAATTCAAATTCATTTCATTTTCTTTTCAACTTCAACTTCAACTCCTCTTCTCCTCTTTCCTTCCGATTGCAGAGAGGAAAACTCTCCCCCTCTCCTCGCTATACATCGTTCATCGTCGAATCGAATCATCGTCGATTATTCTCTATAAAGATGAAAGAAACGGAACGTAAGAAAGCTCGAACCAAAAACGTAGTGCGCGGTGAGGATCCGAATATTGGATTGCATGCCCGTAATAAAGAGGTTTTAACTCACGAACCCGAAGAACACGGAGACGATGAAGTAGGCGATACGATAGCCAAACTCTCGTGCAACTTCAAATGGCGCCTATTAGGTAAGATTCTACCATTAATTTGGTTTATATTGCTTCAATTGGACGAATCCATGTTTATTTTTTTAGGGTTTTCGGTTATTACCCAGAATCGGTAGGTTAGGTATTGTTATAAACCTCCGATTGTGGTCGAACTCTTCATTTCACGAGAAAATTTGTCATATTCGGGTGTTAAAAATTTTGGTATCCTACCGATTATATAACGATTTTCATTACTGAGGCCTAATTCAATCATAATCGGAAGCTAATTGTGATTTATCCTTCCGAATAAACTAGGGAAGAACAAGTATTAGAGACGCAATAATCGGGTGAAATATTCTGTAATATCTTTCCGATTGTTTAGGCTAACAACTTGATTTGTTTCGGATACAAAGAGACGCATATTCGGTAGACATTAGTTTTGTTAGGCTTCCGATTGTGTGGCATTGGAGGGTTATGTTGAACTTTAGATTCCGATTATTGTGTGTAGATAAACATATTCGAACACCAAAAAGTTTATTTTGTTTCCGATTATACGTATTCGGTAGCTTTAGGTTAACCGATACTTACGATTGTGAATAATCGGAGGCAATTTGTTAAATCAACCAACCGAATATTTAGTTTCATAACCTGTTGTACTTTTTGTTGTTGTTTAGGGATAGGCGAGGTAAAAACATCCAAGATTCAATTGTCTCGGCTAGTGCAAGGAAGGATAGGCGTCGTAACCCGCGACTAGTGCAAGGAGAGCTAGATCATGCTAACGCCGCTTCAAGTGGTCAAGTTGGAACTCAACAAGCAAGCCAAGAAGCTGTTCAACCTAGTGCCCCTCAATCGTGAACCAGGTTCAATCGGGTGTTCAACCAAGTGCCTCTCAATCACAACCCATCCAAGAAGTTGTTCAACCAAGTGCCTCTCAATCACAACCAATCCAAGAAGCTGTTCAACCAAGTGCCTCTCTATCACAACCAATCCAAGAAGGTGTTCAACCAAGTGCTCCACCATCACAACCAGAAATTGAACAAGTAGAAGAAGTAGGAGAAGCCGAAAGAAAAATCCTCCTCGAAAGAAAGCGAAACACCTTGTCGAGATGAACCGAAGGTGAAGGATATTCCGGAAGGTGTAATCCTTGGGCTGCTTGGGAGGATGGAGGACAATTGTTATTTGGATACAAAGAATCCTGGGCCGAGAAATATATGAAACCGAGGTAATGATCGTATCCATTTTATTAACTTATTATGTTTTTCTCCGTAATACTTTTAAGGGTTGTAGTTTTAGGTTATTCTAATTTTATTTTTTAACTTGTCATGTGTTTAATAGTATCATTCCGATGTGGTTCGTTTACTCAAAGCGACCGCCGCACCAACAAAAATGCTAGATTGGCCTTTGGAGGATGAATGTAAAAGGTTCAAGACTATTATTGCGAATTCAGGGTTGGCTGATGCTGCGGAGAACTCAATGTTGGAACATGACCGGGTGGCAATATCGGCGTTTGTGGAGAGACTTTATCCCGAGACCGACACCTTCCATATGCCGTTTGGGGAGATGACGATAACCCTGAGATGATGTTGAGCAGATTCTTAAACTCCCCCGTCCATGGCAAGGGTGTTAGGGCCGAGTTCACTAAGCGGTTGGAATGGAGGAATCTTTATGATCGACTAAGAGGTGTTTGGGTTGGGATGAAGAAACATCAACAAGCGAGTTCAAAAGATGCATGAAGTATAGAACTAGACAGTTCAACATGGGTACTCTGATGGATATGTTCAAGGGCACCAAGGAAAAAGAAGAGAAAGGAACTTTAACGGACGAGCAAGTCAACCACGCGGCCACCGCATATCTCCTATGTGTATTGGGATGTGTCATTTTCCCCAATACCAGTGGAAATCGGGTCGACGCAAACCTTTTACAACTTCTGGATCCTCTCGATAAAGTGCATGAGTACTCTTGGGGCACGGCATGCCATGCGTGGTTGATGGAAGAGTTGAGAAAGGCGTCGAGGGTTGGAATTAGCCAAGTGGCCGGGAACGTGAGTCTGCTACAGGTATTGTTTATTAACTCCACATACTTGGTTATTTTTTTATTTTTTGTATACTATTGAAGAATCAATTTCCTAATACTTGCAAAAATGACATTATAGACTTGGATCTATGTCCACTTCCCTATCTTGGGATTGTCCATTGAAAACCCGGCGTGGGAGAAAGGTGACCCTATAGGAAGAAAGTACGTCTTCGATGACAACCATTCTAGGACGAAGGAGCATCAGTTGATTCGTTTGAGGGAGATTTGGACTCACTTAATGCCCAAGACGTATGCTTTGATCCATACAAGGAAGACCGAACTCTTTTGGACATATCGCGGGTCGGTCCGATTTTGGCACTTTATTTTGGACCGTTGTGGCACCCCACGGGATATGTGATGTACAATGCCTCAAGGGTGATGCGACAAAACGGTTTTGTACAAGGTATACCAAAGGAGGAAATCCATGGCAATTTCACTTTGGTTCTGGAGCAATGCAAGTCTGATAAAGATTCTATCACGGTGGTTCACAAGGGTTCACCATCTGTCAATTCCATTGGGATAGAAGGGCGCATTACTTGATCAACCAAGGAAGGGCAGCCAACCAAGGTTTTGAAAATGCTCCCAACTACATGGATTGGTACCGCAATGTTTCTCATGTTCGTGTAATCCGTGATCTTAAAGCAAAGCCGACCGTACAAGAGTATCCTCAAAGAGAAGCTGCGGGGTTTTGATAGATTGGTACGTATTGTTTTGTTAATTTAGTTTAATATTATGGGTCAAAATAGAGTAATAACCGTTTGATGGTATGCTATGTTTTAAAAGCAATTTGAACAGAGTTCAAGCGTTTGTCGAAATGGTGCACTGATTGTATAAAGGCCGGAGAGCCTGTTTCAATTGAGAAGATAAAAAACCACAAACAGTTGATTGACAACGTTGACAATGAGGAGTATTCATCTCAGTTCGGGGAAAAATTGCAAAAGAAACCTACAACCAAGGTGAACAAAAGAACTCGGGCTTCATCAAGCACTCAAGTTGATGAAACCCATGATGATGCTGGTCCAAGTCGTAGAGCTAATAAAAATCGCAAGGTCAAAGCAAATAGGAACAAGTAAACTCTCGGTGTTGTAAACTCTCGATGTTTTTCGTTAACTTTATGGATAACTTTTTTTACGTTGGTTATGTCGGATTATGTCGTTTTCAAAGATTGTGTCGGAATATTAGTTGTTTCGTTATGTTTATGGATTAAGAACAGTTATTTTACACATTTTATGCATTTAACGATGACTCGCAAGCGAATCACATGAAGAGACATGAAAGTGTTGAATTTTGGAACACAATCGGAAGATAGGTTTATATATTAACCTACCGATTCTGGGATGTTCAATTTTTAGTGAGAATCGGTAGGGTTATACGTTATTAACCTACCGGTCTCGGGGATTGTGCAAAATATTTGGTCAGAATCGGAGGATTGCTAATATACTTTTCTCTCCGATTATCATGTGTAAAGAAAACCTGTCTTCTGTATCCAAACAACACCACAATCGGGAGGTAAATGTGCACCTTAACTTCCGAATAACAATAATCGGTTGGTTTATTTGTAATGTTCCTTCCGACTGTTATAAGTAAAAAAAATTTGTTCTCTGTAACCAACCAACACCATAATCGGAAAGTAATTGAGCGCATTTACTTAGGAATATTCGTAATCGGATGTTTGTGGTTTCGTTAATGTCCGATTATTATACTAAAAAACAACTATGGTTTCTGTAACCAAACAACACCATAATCGGAGGGTCTGGTAATATATTGAACTCCGATTATGGCTGCATAAAAATCACGAACCACATGGTTATGCCTGGCTCTGTACACTCGAAACCTATGGAATTTGGCAAGGGTTCGATCTGGGGCTCCTTATAATCGGTAGGTTATTAAGTTGTTAACCCTACCGATTATGGTAGATTTCAAATTCCCTTACATGAAGGATTTTAGAAAAAACTCATTTTGGGGCAACCCATAATCGGATGGTTTGGTAATATATTTAACTCCCGATTAACGCTGCATCCAAAACACGAACCAAGTGGTTATGGCTGGCTGTGTGCACTCAAAACCCATGAAATATGGCAAAGGTTGGATCCGGGGCTCGTTATAATCGGTGGGTTATATAATTATATACCCTACCGATTATGGTAGATTTCAAAATTCATTACGTGAAGGATTTTAGAAAAAACTCATTTTGGGGCAACTTATAATCGGTAGTTTATGTAACCTATTAGGCTTCCGATTATGGCTACATCCACAGCTCAAGCCAAGTGGTTATGGTTGCCTCTGCACCCCTGAAAACCTATGGAATTTGGCCAAGGTTGAATATGGGGCTCCTTATAATCGGTAGTATTACAAGTTGGATAAGCTACCGATTATAAAAGGGATTATTGGCCGAAGTATCTACACAACAATCGGTAGGTATATTTTAATTTAACCTACCGATTGCACTTTTACCTACCGATTATGGTGTTGGCTACCGATTATATAAGGGCATATTGGCCATTTCGAAAAATAGAAGATAATGGGTAGCTTAGATTTACGTTTGGGTGACCTTTTTTGTCTTTTAGTGTCGCCCCTAATTCTTTTGGGGTCCCCCTAAAAATGCCAGGAAAAAAAGATCATTATGTTTGTTAGGCATAAAATGCACTGAGACTAAGAGGCTTCTAGTTGTAATTTTTTCTTTTGGATTTTTTTAATCTTTTTTTGTCGGTCATAGTGGTAGTGATAAATATATATGCAAAACATCTATAATACAAAACAAAGCTAGGCTAAGTTTGCCTAGCTGAGTGGTGGTCAGGATTTGTCCGTGGGAAAGATAAATCAAGGGCTGTGGTTCTCCCTGCCACACCCTACAAGTCGCACACGTGGTGTTCATTCCAATATTATGAATTAAAAATGAATACTCAAATTAAGATATGGAATTTCAAAAATTATAACGGGGAGGTTCGAACTCATGACCTATTGTGTCATAAGAGTGGCCTCTAACCATTGTTCCACCTTGGTTGGAATTGATAGAAAAGATAAATCAATAGTGGTTGTTTGTTCAACTTCAATATTAATTAGTATAAGTATTTTATTAATTAGTATAAGTGATTTGTCTAGAGAGAAGATAAATCTATGGTTATGGTTTGTTCAACTTAAATATTAATTAGTATAAGTGTTTTATTAATTGAGGTTTCATTAATTTCTCATGATAAATGATTTATTAATTTATCATCATAAATATCCCTTAATTAATATTAATACATATCTCCATCAATAAATAATAATTTTGACAAAAATTATTTCAATAGATATTAGTGGTGGTGGTGGTAGTAGAGGAAGAAGTAAGTGGTGGAAGCGGTGGAAGGTGTTACTAAGTGGTGGAGACGGTAACATTAGTTTTGGTGGAAGAAATAGTGGTCTTTGGATGGTTTTAATGGCGGTGGTATTGGTTTTTTTTTTTTGAATCAAAAATAATATTTTTTTACATGACGGGTAACATTGTATTGTGAAAAGTATAGTTGGTTGTTTTTGACACGATCAAAAAAGGCGGGTAACAAATACTTTTGGGATGATACCAAATCATATAATACAAAATGGTTGTTTTTGGTACCACTTGCTATCTTTGGTAACCTTTCGTACGCATGATTTTCAAAGTATTAACAAAAAACATATAGTTGAATAAATTAATTGACGACCTAAGTTTGTTAAATCTAAACTTTATACATGACGTGTGGGATCAAAAGTTATAAGTGTGCCAAATATTCTACGAGGGATGGAAATTTAAAATGGTGGTGGTGGAGAAATAAGAGATATCTGGTGGTTTGTGGTGTTGGCGGTTTTGATGAGTAGTAATTGATTATGTTAATTATGTCTGCTACAAAAGGATAACACTATAAATTAGAAATGTGGTTGATCGTCTTAATGCTAATATAAACTCGGTTAAAATACATGAAAATTAAGAAGAACAAAAAACATTTGGATGTCACGTTATATAATAAATAACACTAAAAACTACATATTTAGTATCAAGGTTTCTCCGTCCAATAGATAAATCTAAGGTTGTATTGAGATCCAGTAGCAGAGGGCGAGTTGGTTTTGGATTTCTGAATGATAATGAATATAATGAAACGCTCCCTCTCGGTTTCTCCAATGAAAACCGAAACCTTCTAAAAAAAATAATCAATCGAACAACACTTAGATGGAACGCATCACCACCAGTGTAAACTTCTACGAATTGCTACATATCCAAAGTGAAATATCTACAAATTAATGTGGTGATTTCGTCCTACCGTGGTTTTTAATGAGGCATGCAATTAAACCTCTAATAGTGATTTTAAAGGTATTTAATAATTACAAAATTCTCTTATAAGTTTTGTTTAGGCAAGTATTGATTTAACTTGAGTTCTTTTACCTTTTTGTGTTAAGTTGATGACTTTTTAATTTGAATACATGTTTGGTTAACAAACTTTGATACATATAGGGTATTTTTTTTGTAGAACTGATGTTAGTCTTTCATTTTTCCCGTTAGCACTTTGTTTCGATCCCGTATTTGTAGACATTATTTGACTAATGTTGGGGTATTTGTTTAATCTCAAGGCCGATTAAACCCAATGTGTGTTGTATACATTGAAGGCGACAGAAGTTTGTGTCGGCTCTACCTTGAAACTAATAAATTTTTTTCGGAAGGTTAGTTGAATTTATGTAGATACAAATATCAAAATGACTATGCTCTTTAAAACTCCAAATTACTTGAGTAACACTAGATGTGAGAACGTCATTCATGCACTACTTAGCATAGTTGGTGTGAAATCTTTTTATCCACAAATTTCTTCAATTTTATGTTATCAATATGATTGAGAAAGAATCTTACACATGTTTTGATTTACTATTATAAGTTTATTTTTTCAACTCACGTGTGTATATCTCAGCCTTCCAATAGCCAAGGGTTCTTCATTTTTATAACTCTCACATTTGCAAAAAATAAATAAATAATGTTTATCTATAGTAGGAAAAATATTATGGGTTTTGCTTCACTCCTTAGAGCCTTAGTTATCAATAATTTCGGAGCAAATGTATTCATAAACATCATGGAGTTGGATTGGCAGTTTAGGTATATGTCTTTGTTAGATGAAATATTCTTTTTGAAGTTTGAAATTATGGTATGATGGAACAATAAATAGGGTAAAATTTTATTTCTTGTATTTTTTATTTTATTTTCATGTTGGCACAACATTATTACTAAAATCCGGATAATAAATTGGAATAACATGCTTAAGTAAAAAATAAAAAGATCAGGTAACCCATTTTGTTTCCCAAAACCTATTTGAATATCAAAATAATTACTCACGAATAAAATGAAGCAAGAGGAATGTGAACAATATCGTATTAGAGACAAAACATCCCGTGTCGTTACGGCACGGGTTAAGATCTAGTATCCTTACATATCTTGTTTGTGTTTTAATCCCGCATATTTACCGCCTTGGTGCATACAAAATGTGCTCTACGCCAAACTGTATGACTAATGTGAGGTTCACGAAAGTAAAAAAACAAGAATCACATCATAAGTTCATTTCATATGGAGAACTACATTGACTCGATTGGGTCTTACGCATCTGACTTAGAGGTGTAAAACGTGTCAGCCGATTGGGTCTTACACGAAGTCGCGTGCTTCACGTGCCATGTGCCGTGCTGTGCTGTGCCAACGATTTAAACGTGTTGTGCCGTGCTGTGCTTTACTAGTCTAAAGCTAGGCACAACACACGAATAAACGTGCCGTATTGTGCCGTGTTGTGTTGTGCCAACGATTTAAACGTGTTGTGCCGTGCTGTGCTTTACTAGTCAAAAGCTAGGCACAACACACGAATAAACGTGCCGTATTGTGCCGTGCTGGCACACGTGCTATAAACAATTTGAAATCACTTAATGTATACAGTAAGTCGGACATTATCACAAGAATTTAATTAGACAACATATCATTTGAAATTATTTGAAGTAAAATTAACAGGTTTATTCAATAAAAAGAAATAAGCCATCAAATATAAAATTGGAATATTGTCATGTAAATTAAAGTTCTAGTTAAATATAGGTGACGACATTATAACAACGATATTGAAATATATTTTCCAAATATTAAGGTATTATATGTGTTGTTATAAATAAGTCAACATAAAATATTAAAAACTAGCTAGAATAGTGACTCTTTTGTGAAGTATACAAAAAATGTGATTATTATGCCTTGTTATATGGTGTATTTGTACATGTTATGACGTGCTCTCTTAACGTGCTGTGCTGGGCTGGGCCACGTGCTTATCCGTCCGCGTGATGTGTTGTGCTATTGTGCCAATTAGTCAAACCCAGCACGTCCCATTTAACTAACGTCTTTGTGCCGTCTTGGGGCTAATCGAGCGTCTTTGCCGGGCAATTTGCTGTGCTCAAATTTTAGCGTGCTATGCTGGGCTGTGCTCGTGCTGGCACAACCCAATTACACCTCTAATCTGACTCATCACAATGGTTTGAGAATGATTTTCTTTCTTAACCTGTTAACAAGAAATTCCATTAGAAAAAAGTACTCGTATTATTTAAAAAAAAGGTACTTCAACCTGACTAATACAAACTTGAGAAGTCTGCAACATTGTTTATAATCATAGATAGAAATCCAAACAAGAACCAATTAAAGCTACCCATGACGCACACCATTAATAATTTAATCTTTAGTATTAAATCCGCATAATACTAGATACATTTCATACGAGAAGGTGGTTTTCCTAGTGAAAACCTTTTAAAATACACAAAATTGGTTAAAAAGACCAGAATCAATAATTCCAGGGTGAAAAAGACATTTAGATTTTGATACTGTTTAAATGGACAAAAATATAAAAATAGCCAGGATGTAACCAGTTTCATCCTACCCATTTTCAATTTTTTTTTCTTATTTTTAATTTACATCAGGATGCATCCAGTTTCATCCTCGCTATTTTTTAAGTTTAAGTCAGGATGAATCCAGTTTCATCCTTGCTATTTTTTATGTCCATTTCACCCATAATAATTTTTACTCGTCCATTTGAACCATGTTTTAAATTTTTTTGGACAAATGACCCATTTTCCGTTTAAAATACACAAGGATTACTCCATCCGCAAGTCTCCAAAAGCAAGATGTCAACAGCAAAACCCTTGCTTATTTCAAAAATTCATTTTCTTCAAACATCTTACTTTGCATTCCATTGTAATTGTGAACTTATTAGTTTGCAACATATGAAACGTATTAATAAATTCTAGTATTGTACTATCTTTTGGTTATGGATTCATAATTCTGATAGGCTGTGGTTGGAAATGATTTATATATATCGTGGATCTAAAGATGTTCACAAATATTTTATTTGCTCCCATTTAGTTTGTGCCTCTAATGGTAGCATACAAAAAACGTACAATAGATGACTATGAATTTATTCCAAGGAACCCAATTATTAGGAAACAAATTCTATTTTAAGTTTGTTACGAGTTATATTAGGAAGAGTTCTCGATTCTGCAAGTATTGTGTCTTGCTAATCAAGTCATATGGATGTATAAATATCTTGAAAATCTAATGAGAAAGACAGAACTTAACGTGAATTTAACATGGTATCGAGCCGGGATAAAACCCTAAAATCCTTAAATCAATTTTTTCATCGAAACGAGAATGGTAGAAGAAGAAACATCAAAAGACGGAGGAAAAGGAAAACAACGGGAGCATGATTCATCGAAGAAAAATCCGGTGTATCATCTAGGATCGAGTGATGGTCCTGGTATTCTTATTACCCGATTGTGTTAAGAGGAAATAACTATGATGAATGGGCTAGATCCATTAGAAGATCATTAATAGCCAAAGCGAAAGTTTGGTTTTGTTGACGGCACAATAAAAGAACCTTCAGATCCCGAACAATTGGAGGAATGGATTGCATTTCAATCAACCATTGTTTCCTGGATTAATAACACCCTGGATTCCTCCATACGATCGACATTGGGAGATTATGATGATCTTGCTCTTCTCACGGACACACTTATGGAAACGTTTTTGTGTGGTAAGCGGTACAAGAATCTATCAAATAAAATTATCTTTGAGTGAGTGTAAACAAGGTAAATCTGAAAGTGTAGCTGTTTATTTTGGAAGATTAAATAAGTTGTGGGGCGACCTGGTGACATATATGAAAATACCACAATGCAAGTGTGGTCATTGCACCTGTGATATTGCAAGTCAGGTGACTACTTTGAGAAGAAGATTATCTTCATTATTTTTTGATTGGTTTGGACAGTGTGTATGGGTCACTACGTGAACAATTATTAGCAAGAGATCCTTTACCATCAATAGATGCTTTGCGTACCCAGATGATAGTTAACTCGAAAGGTTGAGATTGGGAGATGTGCTTCTATCTAAGGACGTGCAAGAAAACGTTATGGCTTTTAAGGTACAACCTGAACAACGACCAACCACAAATACTTATGATGCTTCAAAGTTTTGCAGGCATTATAATCGAGAGGGACACTCTAATGATGGGTGTTATCAAATAATTGGTTATCTGAATGGTGGGGACCTGAGACCTCGAAGTGGTAGAGGATATGGTAGAGGTGGCGAGAGCTGGTGGTAGAGGTAGAGGTGGTTTGCATCTGGTAGAGGTGGCAGAGGATATGGCAACACCAATCCTGTTCGTGCAAATAACTTGAATATACCAGCAGCTCAGCAGTCAAATACGACATCTACAGATGGACCTGGCTTGACTGGAGTGACGGCAGCTCAACTTCAACAAGTACTTGAGTTTTTGAGTTCAAACAAACCAAAAATTCAACTACAAGGTAAACAACATCGGGCTTCCTGGATTATAGATACAGGGCTACGAATCATGTCACATGTAATGTAGATGACATGATAGAAGTAAAAGATATTAAGGCATGCTCGGTAGGTTTGCCGGATGGAAAGTATGCGAACTCTGAAAAAATTGGGGTTGTGATTCTTCTGGTGGATTGAAACTTGATAATGTGCTTTATGTACCTCAGATAACTTGCAACTTAATCTCGGTCATACAGATGATCGATGAGATAGCTTGTGTTGTGCAATGTACTAACAGTTTATGTCTTATACAGGACCGGTTGACGAGGAAGGTGATTGGAGTGGGTGAGAGACAAGGTGGACTATATCTTTTTCGTGGTGTACCTCCAGTCAAAGTGTTTGCAGTTAGTGGGGATTCGTACGAGCTGTGGCATCAAAGATTGGGACATCCTTCAGAAAAAGTATTGAAAAAGATACCTGCTGTGAGTTCGTTATCTAGGAAAAATAATAATGCTTGTGATATTTGTCCACGAGCAAAACATCGTAGAAGTAGTTTTCCTAATAGTCAGAATAAAGCTAGTTGTATATTTGAGTTGGTTCATTTGGATTTATGGGGGCCTTACAAGACACCTTCGTCTTGTGGAGCTCATTATTTTTTAACAATAGTTGATGATTTTTCAAGAGGTGTGTGGATTTATTTGATCAAATCTAAAACTGAAGTTGAAATGGTATTTCTTGATTTCATTGCTCTCATTAAACTCCAATTTAACAAGGAAATCAAACATGTTAGAAGTGATAATGGAACAGAATTTAATACTTTGCGTGGATATTTTAAGACTAATGGGATAATATTTGAGACATCTTGTGTTGGTACGCCCCAACAAAATGGGAGAGTTGAGAGAAAACACCAGCATATAATGAATGTTGCAAGAGCTTTGAGATTTCAATCTAATTTACCAATACAATTCTGGGGCCAGTGTGCATTGACTGCGGCATACTTGATAAATCGAACACCAACACCTTTACTTGATAACAAGACTCCATACGAAATTCTGTTTGGAAAGCAACCACCATATGATCAGTTGAAAGTGTTTGGGTGTTTGTGTTATGTACATAATCAAAACAGTAAAGGAGATAAGTTTGCAAGTCGAGGAAGAAGGTGTGTATTTCTTGGTTATCCATTTGGTAAAAAGGCATGGCAAGTTTATGACTTAGACACCAAACAATTTATAGTGTCAATATATGTGGAATTTTATGAACACCAGTTTCCATACATGATGGAAAATGTTGGGCAGTCAAATAATATTGATTTATCCAGTAATGAAGTATGTTGGAGTGATGATAAGGATAGAGAAGAAGTACAGTTACCTAGTGAAGCTATTGAATATAAACAGTTTGAGCTACAACAACAACAAAGTAATGAAGAACCACACCTTGATATTGAATATGAAGGATGTGTTCAAGAACATCCTAAGGAGAGTACACAGGATGTTCTCTCTAGTGATACATCAGCTGGAGTTGTGGAAGATAATAACAGAAGTGAGATGGGTATAGGAAAACGTCAGAAAATTCCTTCTAGCAGACTCAAGGGTTTTGTGACACATACGTACGAGAAAATAGTCCACCTTCCACTCAACCTACACAATCATCGGCCTCAGGTACACACTATCCTTTGACATATTATGTTAGTTGTGATCGTTTTTCTGTGGAACATAGAAATTTTCTTGCAGCTATAACAGCTGGAAATGCACCTAAGAACTTCAAAGAAGCTATGAAGCATCCAGGATGGCGAAAAGCCATGGCAGAAGAAATAAAAGCTCTAGAGGAACAAGGAACATGGGAATTGGAGGAATTACCACCAGGTAAGAAGGCATTAGGAAGTAAATGGATTTACACTGAGAAGCATGATGAAAATGGGAATTTGATACGTCTCAAAGCAAGATTGGTAATATTTGGGAATCATCAAGTTGAAGGATTGGATTATAATGAGACCTTTGCACCGGTGGCAAAGATGACAACAGTTCGTACTTTTCTAGCTGTTGCAGCAATTAAGAATTGGGAAGTGCATCAAATGGATGTCCATAATGCATTTCTTCATGGTGAACTGGAAGAAGAAGTGTATATGAAGATACCTCCGGGATTTTCCAAAGGAAATTCTAATATGGTTTGTAGAATGAAGAAATCATTATATGGCCTAAAACAGGCGCCTAGATGTTGGTTTGCAAAGTTATCAACATCTTTGAAGAATTATGGCTTCAAAGCAGTCATATTGGATTATTCTCTTTTTACTAAGACAAAAGGAAAATGCAGCTGAATGTCTTAGTTTATGTAGATGATCTGATTGTGGCAGGCAATGATCTAGTTGAACTTCAGAAGTTTAAAACTTACTTGGGACAATGTTTCAAGATGAAGGATCTGGGAAAGTTGAAATATTTCTTAGGTTTAGAAGTGGCTCGTAGTAAACAAGGTTTCTACATATGCCAAAGAAAATATGCATTGGATATTATCATGGAAACAGGATTATTGGGTGCAAAACCTGCAGAGTTTCCAATGGAAACGAATCATCAACTAGCATTGGCGAAAGGAGCTGTACTTGGTGATGTGGAAAAATATAGAAGATTTGGTAGGTCGTTTGATTTATTTGTCGGTTACAAGACCGGATCTTGCTTACTCGGTGCATATTTTATCCCAATTTATGCAACAACCAAGAGTGGAACATTGGGAAACGAAAGACTTCGTGTTGTTAGATATTTGAAGAAGAGACCAGGACAAGGAATTTTGTTGCGCTCTGATAGTGATCTTAGTTTAAAAGGATGGTGTGATTCAGATTGGGCGAGTTGTCCATTGACTAGACGTTCATTAACTGGTTGGTTTGTTCTTCTTGGTCTTTCTCTGTGTCTTGGAAGACTAAGAAGCGAAGATACAATCTCTCGGTCCTCGGCGAGGCGAATCTGAGATCTATGGCGACAGTAACATGTGAGTTGAAGTGGTTGAAACAGATTACTTGGTGATTTGGGAGTTCATCATATGCATGGGATGAATCTATTTTGTGATAGCCAATCGACACTATACATTGCTCAGAATCCAGTATTTCATGAGCGAACAAAACATATTGAAGTGGATTGTCATCTTGTCAGAGATGCCATCATACGGAAGATTATTTCACCCTCATATACCCCTACAACGGTGCAATTGGCTGATATCTTCACAAAGGCATTAGGGAAAACTCAGTTTCAGTTTCTTTTGTCCAAGATGGGAATTTGTGATCTCCATGCTCCATCTTGAGGGTGGGTATTAGGAAACAAATTCTATTTTAAGTTTGTTACGAGTTATATTAGGAAGAGTTCTCGTATTCTGCAAGTATTGTGTCTTGCTAATCAAGTCATATGGATGTATAAATATCTTGAAAATCTAATGAGAAAGACAGAACTTAACGTGAATTTAACACCAATAGTTAGAGATGTTTGTATCTCCAAATCAAACAAGCCTAGATTAACTTTTCTTAACACTTACTCCCTCCTTTCCACATATATATAGGCGGAGAAGGCCAATTCTCTTAAATTAAGAAAATTGTTTTGAATTCCTCATTTTTCATACCTTTTCTTATTTTACCCTTTGTCCTACTCTTAACACAATTTTTCAATAGACAAAGAATAAGGGTATTTATGAGAAAATTCATATTGGAAATAGGACTCCCCCTATCTAATGGGACAAATAAAAACCAAAATTCCTCCTATATAATAGGTACGGATTGAGTATTTAAAAAGAAATTTAAAATTGTGAATTTATTTAGAAGTTATTATGAATAATGAAGTTGTAATAAGGAAGAAAATAAAAACCTAATTAGAAAAAAGAATACATTAGTAAATTAAATTTAAGACATGTTTGGCGAGTCCGACTTTGTGCACCCCTGTTAACCCGGGGTGCATATTCCTCCCTTCCTCATAAGCCACATTTTTAACCCTGGTTATTCATTAAAATAAGTTCTTACCTTGCAAATTGTAGATTATAATCAGAATTTTCATTTTTATTTTTGTTTTGCCACAAAAGCCTAAATCTCTCTCTTCTCTCTTAACATCTTTCTCAACATCAGAAACATCGATCCAAAGCATGGGGTTTTGTTTATATTTCAGAGACTGGATCAATGAGTTTGTGTCATAATCAGTAGCAATACTCAAGGTTGAACCGACAGGATTGATTTAGCATCAGAATCAACGAGTTTTGTGGTATAATCAGAAGAAATAGTTTTAGATATTAATCAAGAATCGGTTTTGCTACAAAACTCAGTAGTATCAGTTCCAACGGCAGAGGTTTGAATCAATGGTAACGTCAGTATAAGAGATTGGATCAACATTAGAATAAGAAACAGTTCCAGAAACATATTCATTGAGAATTAAACAAAAATGTTTTTTCTTTTTTCTTTAATGTTGTACTAGCCATCTATTGTTTCTCTAAGGTTTGAGGATTCTCATCTTATTTAAGAGTGGGGAACAAAACCAACCATTTTCAAATGATAAGAGGATTATATGCAGATTTGTGTGAATTTTTTTTAACTGTTGATTAACAGGAGTTGCTTATAGATCACAAGAAAAACTTGCTTATGTTTTGTTACATTTTCTATTAAGAGTGTTTGTTCAGAAATGGAATCAATGAAGAAATCAATGAAGTGTAGTGTAAAATAGATGGAAGGAGAAGGATGTTAATAATTCTAATTCCAATTTTTACTCCGATTCCCAACATGTTCTACTTACAACTTGTTCGTTTCAAGTTTTTCATATCCCAGGAATTGGATTATAGGGTAATCCAATTCCTAGAATTGGATTCCAAGAAATTGATTCCTTAATACAAAAAATCTGTTTGGTTGGGGTAATTGGATTGCATTTTAATTCAAATCCATAATATTACTTAAATATCCTTAAATAATCAAAATCCCCAAATCCTGTGATTGAGTATTGGTTTTCGTCAAAGAGGAAGATGAAGAAGAAGAATGAACGATTAATAACAATCAATTCTTAATTTCGATCTCCATGACTGTTCAAGGTTTTCTTGTTTTCTCTCGTTCTTCTGCCGATTTCTAAAACTAAGAAAACATGAGGACCGAGGAGTTAGATTTGTTTTGTTTGGAGGACAATTTCGTCATTTATATTACTCCGTATTTTTTAAGTCAGTAATCGGATTCTATTCCTTCGATACGACGATGGAATGGAAAATCAGGATTTGGAGGGAATTAGATTCCCTCGGAGTCCAATTCTGAGAATACTAGTTTTCACCCGTGCAATGCACGGGTCTATTTTTTTATGAGATGTTTGATAATTTTATTTAAAAAAAAAAAAAAAACGAAATAATGTAGCTGACATCCTCTCTAAATTAGCTAGAGTTGATTGTTTATCATGTACTTGGTCTAGTTTTTCTCCAACTGAGATTAGATCACAAATGCTTATAGACAGGCCTCAATCATGTAATTGATTTTCAATTAATACATTCACTTTTCGCTTCAAAAAAAAAAAAAGATATTATTAAAATGTTATAAAGATTTTTAACGAGTTATAAAAATGTAATCCGACAGAAAA
Source organism: Papaver armeniacum (assembly GCA_023531295.1). NCBI lineage: Eukaryota > Viridiplantae > Streptophyta > Magnoliopsida > Ranunculales > Papaveraceae > Papaver > Papaver armeniacum. The sequence goes on from JAJJWW010007531.1 coordinate 69,437, forward strand.
AAAATTATAATTTAAAAAATTATGGTCTTGCCTTTGATTTGTAACTATTCTTTCAATTTGGAAACATTATAATTTGGAAAATTATGGTCTTGCAATTATATTGTTTGATCAGCCAATCAAAGAAAGAAGTTTTATTTTTGTAAATAATATCGAAGTATTATTATATCTATTGTTGTTGCAGTTCCATCTCCTATTGTTTATTTTGTACGTGTATGTATCTGATTTATGAGTATATCCGGCTTAATTGTTTCAAAAATCCAAAATTATGTGTTTCCTTAATTACTGTGATGATTCGGGGAAGTACGATTGAATTGTATTTGATACACCAATTATTTTTACTTTCACCTATTACTTTGGGACAACACACTTTGCAATCCATGGAATATACAATACCAATTTGTTCCTTTGGCCATGGCAGGTGAGTATTTTGCTTTGCAGATATTGGGACTATTATTATTATTTTTTTAAGAATATGTAGAAAAACACCCTAAAAGAAACTATAAAAGAAACTATAGGAGGCTGTCTAGACTGTTGGCCGCCGTTATATTGAAATGGATTTACATTTCAGTTTTAGGATCTGAAATATGGGTATATTCCAACAGAAAGTTATCCTCATAAGATTGAAATGGATTTACATTTGAAATTAAATACCGAAAATCATTATGTAAATTATAAAAAAGAAATCTTGGCATTAGTCTGCATTGTCGTTTATGAGGTATGATGTCCTTGTTTCCTTGTCTGCTTAGCTGAAGTATCTAGCACTTTATTACTACTCCAATGGTTGAATGAAAAATCTATAGAGATTCTGATTTAGAGATTATGACCTGGTTTCTCCACTGGATTGTGTTTTCTTTACCCTGTGACAAACTCCATTACCCTATTGCAATCTCCTTCAATCAAACAACGTTGAGTGTCCATGCTTGTAACCAACAGAGTCAGTCTTCTGCCTCTTCATGGCTGGAGGCATTGTGGGTCACAAATACAGCTTGGACAACTGTTCCTTAATCAGAATAAAGGACTAATTCATATCCTGCAAGTGAAACTTCATCAATCCTAGATGCACCAAATTTTATCTTGTACTGATAAATTACGTGGTCTATTTTTATATTGGGACTATTCCCTTGTAATCCGATTCCTGGGATTTCAATAACCCGAACCGAACACGCTGTTATTTTAAAATACAAAACTATAAATAAGGTAAATAATTAGGGTTAAAAATGATCCAATAAATTGGGGAGGAACGTGCACCTCCGTTTTAGAGGTGGTGCACAAAGTCGCACTCCCACTAACAAATCAATTGAGTGCGTTTGATTAAGTATATACTCCCTCCGTCCATTTTTAAGAGTCCGCTTTGACTTTGTCAAGATATTAAGGAAATCATATAAAATGTCATGACTATCCCTTGACTAGCCTAATTAATATTACGTTATTACCAAAATTAAAATTATTAGTGTTAAAAATTCTAATTTGGATAGTATTATTGTTTTAGGAAATATTGTAAAAAAATAAAAGCAAACTTATACTTCAAAATTTAAGAATTTTTTATTTCCTACATTTGATTTTGGTTTCCCACACTAAAATTTTGGAGCCTTTGGAATTTTTATTTGAGAGGGAAACAAAATTGAAATTGTAGATTATTTCCTCTTTAGATATACTCTACCATGAATTTGAGATTTTGTCATAAATTTCTTTGATTCTTTGCCATATAAGAATAAATAGAAGTATTAGGAATTTTGTAACTACCCATAAATGTTTTTATTTAAAAAAGGAATGACAATTAATATAAAAAAATATTGAATGGATTTTTTCCTCATATATGGTGATGATATTTATGATGTTGAATTAAGTTTATATTTATAATGATTTTATAAGTATAAAAAAGAAAGGGTATATTTGATAGTTTAAGGGAAAAGTATGTCTATAAACAGAGCGGACAAATAAAAATGGACAGACTAAAGTAGAAATTAGGACAGATAAAAATGGACAGACTAAAGAAAAATTCCGTTTTTTATGGCCATTAATAGATTTCAGTTTTTTTACCATTAAATTCGGTCCATAAGTTTTATTTCCATTTATTGTTAGCACCATAAATCTTTTTCTAAGAGCAGAACATAAAAAGAAGAACCTACCGTATAAATCAGCTGTATTTAATTTAAAATGGGTGCATAGATGGTACATCTTGACGATGAAGAGATGACAATGAATCAATGATGAACATCAATTAGAGAAGATTATTCTCCATCAAAATAACGGCACATTCTTTTTCATGGAATCTTTGTTACGAATGGATTTTGCCGTGAGAAAAATACTATATAAGATTATGGATTTTCTTTGTTACTTAAATACTCCCTCTGTCCATTTTTATCTGTCCTAATTTCTACTTTAGTCTGTCCATTTTTATCTGTCCGCTCTGTTTATAGACATACTTTTCCCTTAAACTATCAAATATACCCTTTCTTTTTTATACTTATAAAATCATTATAAATATAAACTTAATTCAACATCATAAATATCATCACCATATATGAGGAAAAAATCCATTCAATATTTTTTTATATTAATTGTCATTCCTTTTTTAAATAAAAATATTTATGGGTAGTTACAAAATTCCTAATATTAGAAGGAGTAATTGATTATGGGTACGGGTTAACATGGCTATGTACATGGCAAAGAATAAAAAAAATTTATGACAAAATCTCAAATTCATGATAGAGTATATCTAAAGAGGAAATAATCTACAATTTTAATTTTTTTCCCCTCTCAAATAAAAATTCCAAAGGCTCCAAAGTTTTAATGCAGGAAACCAAAATCAAATGGAGGAAATAAAAATTTCTTAAATTTTGGAGTATAAGTTTGTTTTTATTTCTTTACAATATTTCCTAAAACTATAATACTATCCAAATCAGAATTTTTAACACTAATAAATTTAATTTTGGTAATAACGTAATATTAAATAGGCTAGTCAATGGATAGTCATGACATTTTATAGGATTTCCTTAATATTTTGACAAAGTCAAAGCGGACTCTTAAAAATGGACGGAGGGAGTAACAAATTTGTTGGTAATATATAGTAATGGATAAAGGTTAATTTAGTAGTCTTGTTAAAAATTTGAAAATAAAAATCAAATCGAAACTTATAATCTTAAGTGTGTATCTTGCATTTTGGGCTACATAAAAGAGAGTACAAACTTGGGTTCCTAAGAAATTTATATGGCAAGAAAAATTTGTTTCAGGAAAGGTTATTGTTGTCATTAGTTTCAATATATCTCAAGTAACCAAAGAGGGGATTTTTCAGAATTTATGGAAGTAACGAAGCTAAATCAAAAGCAAATTAAATAGTGAAAGTAATCAATAAGTGGAGAAAAGGGGTTCATCTTGAACAAATAATTAGAATTGCAAATTTGTCTTTCCACATTTTGGTCGTTTACTGGTTTTTCCTCGAGACATGAATGAAATTACTGATGGTCTTATTGCCAATACAGTTTGCTCTAACATCTTACTTTGCATATCTTTGTAAATAGAAACTTATTAGTTTCTTAGGTATGAAATGTACCGGTAACTTGTAATAGTTTCTTTTCATTTCGTATTGTGGCTAGATATAAATAGTTTATGGCCCCCATCGGTGTATACAAAAAGTGCACAAAAATAACCAAAATATATTGGCCTAACAAATGTCGACCTATAGATCATAAAGTTGCTGCCGGTTGAATATTTAGGACAGGAGATGTCTTAAGTAGCAATATATATAACTGAGAAGGTGGAGATAACATATCGAACATTAATGCCGTCATATGATTAAGTTGCAACCTCCTTATTCTGTAGTTGACAATTTGATGTTTTAAAACCTAAACAAAACAGTAATAGCTAATGACATATGAATAAGGACCATGTATGTGTATAAGATAATCAAGTATCTGCATAGGCTCTCATAAAGTTAGGCAAAGGAGATACTATGAAAAGATCAAGAAAAGAACAAAGAGTACTCACGTCATCTTTGCTTTCTTCTTTCTGTTCTCGATGTCCTCTTCTTGTTCTACATCATTGTGGTCTTCGTCTTCTGCTTCTTTGTCATCATTGACATCAACAATGCTCATGTCAGAAACCCTATGCTTTTCTGTAATTTCTTTAGCACACGTTTGCCACCACTTCAACTGTAAAGCATTCATTTTTGATGTGTCCATACTCATATGCTGGTTCTCTTGCTCACGAATTTTCAACTCGATTTTTCTTGTTTCTAAATCCAACTTTCTTGTTTCCAACATTTCACATGTCTTTTCAGGACTTGTTTCCCTAGCTTCATCGACTAATTTGGGACTTACAGGAAACCCTTCAGCAATCTTTTTTTCTGCCTCCTCTTCTGAGTCATCATCAAATGTTTTGGGACTTGCAGGAAACCCTTCCGCATTATCTTCCTCTTCTTCCCCCGCTTCTACCGAGTGTCCTCTATTTACTGCTCTTGCGCCAGCTGCATGGAGTGCAAAGTTGATGAGAATTCAATAAAATAGACTGACAAAAAGCAAGGATTTGCATGTGAATTCAATAAGAACAATATTTTCATTTTGTATAAACTTCATGCAGTTACTAGTATCACAAGATCCTACTTCCTAAGATATCACTGCATAATTGAATTATGAATTATTCAGTAACGCCAAGCCTGAAACTGCCAACTTTAGAAAAATTGGAGAGAACGCGTTCATTAATGATGTCATAAATACCTTCGGAGTCTTCTGTTTCTTGTTGCCAAACATAAGTACCCGAATTTAGAGGTACAAGGCTCTCCACATACACAAAGGTAGTAGCAGCGTACCAATCCCCATTTGCATTATGAGCCTTGATATTGACGGTGGTTTCATGCTTTAGGTCATATAAATCCAGATGAAAATCAACACCGGTGTCATATGCTAATAAAACCTTGCCATTCTTGACAAACGGTAGTGGAACCAACTGAGTAAAGAAGTGAGAGATAGTTTCTTGGTTAATGGTGAAGAGTTTAACCCACGATTCAGTCACTCCATACTCCTTCATCTCCCATACCTTAATCCCATCACCCCATAAATGAGAACCAAATAAGCAAAGAGACCCTCCCAATGAACACAAATATGTACCACCGAAACCGTATTCAGCTAAAAAGCTGGGTAGGGGCATCTTATCGAATCTATCATCCTTGAAATCAAAAGAGAGTATGACTTGGTTGGGCGCAGAGTCAGTTTCTGCTAACCAATGCATAGCTCCATTAACAACACTTGCTTGAGATATATCAAGTTCTCTAGGATGATAAAGATCATAAGGTATATCCTCAAGCATTTTCCACGAATTAGATTTTAGTGAATATACATGAACTACACAATTATATACATCCTTAATCCCCAACATACTTACAACCTTAAAATCATCAAACTTTTCATCATACCCAAATCCATATTGGAAGTAATTACTAATTTCATTCACCGACTCAATTGGCCTTGGTGGTACTTCCTTAAACTCCTTAGTAGCGGGATTCCAAAGGACGATATGATTATCAAATAAGGTGGTTAAACAAACCAGGCCATTACAAGTTCCCCAAAATGTTGTCCCACAAGGATAACTTATACTAACACAGTTACTAAGTGTAGATGAAGACGGATCATAAGCTAAAGTGTAGGTTTTTAAGTCAAAAACATACAATGGGTGCATCATTAAACTGAATTTATTCATTTCAATTGCACACTTTAGGTGTTTTTTCACAAACTCAGGGTCTTTCAATAACTTGCACCAGTCTTTTGATACACACCTGAACCGTAAGATTGACTTCACAGGCAACCTAACGACGATGTTTAATACCATATCCTGACATAGTTTCCCCATTCCTGTATAATCAGAAAAAAAAAATATCAAACATATCAAACTCATTGCTGGAATATAAACAATATATGCGCGCGGATGTCAAGTTTCATTCACCTCAGATAGAATTGTAATCTTAAGAACTATTAGATGCAATAAAATTGTTTAGCGGCAATACCTAGCGAGTTTAGGTCAAAACTCCATCATTCATCAAATCAAACTATCAAAATCAAATGAACCCATGATTCTTAAGTAACTTCTATTCTTTCGTATGAAAGATAAATAGAAAAGTCTAAACAAAAAAAAAACCCATGCATCCAACCCCTCAAACATTTTATCACTAAAAGAAACAACCCAGGATTGCAAACCCCAAAGTCGAATGAAACCACATGATTTTCTAGCTTTAGATCTTAAGACTGAACATAACAAAACCCAAAACTGAAAACAAACCCTGATTATTTTCTACATAAAAACTAAAACAACATAAAGCTAATCAGGAACAAAGACATTAAAAAATGTATGAAGTATTCGAGTTAGAGATAAGAAAGAGTATTTACCAGCAAAAATAAAAGTTGAAAGAATCTGAATAAATCTAGGGTTTCTGGGATTTGACCCTCTTTTTCTAACTGGAAGAAATGGATATGATCGAGGCAAAGCAGAAAATTTAGCGAGTAGATACAAATACACAGGGATTTGGTAGGGTTTAATCCCAGCTGTCCATTTTAGTATCAACGGTTCTCAGAGAGGTGATAGTGAGCAACTGTAGGCCCATGCTTACGTCAAATGAACAACGATTTAATGAAGTGATTTTGAGGGATAGAATAGTGGAGGGATAGTGAAGAATAGAGACCACCATAAAATGAACGAGAGCAACAATGGGAAAATATAGTATCAACGAAAACAAACGGACAACAATGAGAACATTTTTCTTTTTTTCCTTTTAGATAATTTCGTAAATAAACCGAAGAGGCACGACAAATATGTATTAGACGATTTCGTAAATAAACTAAAAAAAAAGGTAAATAGGTATTAGATATTTTCGTGAATAAACCAAAGAGGAAAGATAAATAGATATAAGAATCAAATTGTATTAGTATAATTCTTTATGTATCCTATTTTAGGGGTATTATTGGCAATTGTAGTTCAACGAATATAGAGAGCTTTTCTACAACCTACAGGTAGAGGGACTGTATGATTTTTGATGGTGTCACTGCAGCACTGTCGTAAAGTCACTAGGTGACGATGCCAGTGATCTGAGTTGAAAACTCGCTAGCACTAATTTCTTTAGCGATAAAAAGAAAGAAAAATCATTTATTTTCTTTTGCTAGGTCGAACAAATTCAACACCGTTTTGAACTGTATTACTCGTAGTGAAACTCAAACTCAATATCTTATAGACATAGACATTGTTGAACCACCTAAATATATATTTTGTGTCATTTGCAAGTGGAAGACCAATGAATATCGTTTTTATTTTATTTTATTTGTAAGTGTCATTTTAGGCGGTATGTCATCATTATAGGATCCCAATTTTAGAAATACTGCATGGGTTTTAAGTTATAACACCCTTTCTCTCATAACAAAGGGACTTAGCGTAGGTTTCAAATTAGCCGGTTAAAGAGAAAAAAACGCTTCTTATAATTACAACAACTGTGTGAATAAATTAGCCTTCTATTTAAAGAAACAAACACATATTACAACAGTCAGAACAATGCCATCTCAATCTTATTTTAATCTTAGCCTACAGATACACAACCGACTTGCCTGATGTTCGATCTTCACAATCTTATTGATATCACTTCATAAAGGTCTTCAACTCAATGTTTCTATCGTTTTGCTGATAAAAGAAAATAAAATGTCTTCGGACTTTATCTTTTATTATTTTTGCATCCGCACAATGTTCGTTAGACGTTCATAACTTTATGTGAAAGTTCATGCCCCATACTGAGCACCGACTTCGTTTCTGGTGCTCAAATATTCAACAAGTTGACTTCAGTTATATGTTTCAGAGTTCAAAGGTAAATACGGACAAAAGTAAATTTTTGTAGATAAAGAGTGCATATTGTTTGAGCGGGGTATACTGATCAATGCATGGTTATTACTTACAAGTCGACTTTAGTTCCAACGGCAGATCCTTGTTGCAAAACACCATTTTGCAATTTTTCGCAACGGCATAAGCTCTATTGCGGATCTCAGTCAGTAACGGGGATTCACAACGTAGATTGTCGTTGCTAAATTGTTCATTCGCAACCGAAGTATGCCGTTACGAAATTTGTTAGGAGCACAAAAAAAAGGCTAAGAACCAAGCCATAGCTTAGATTCAAAGCCAAGGCTTCATTCCAAGCCGTAGCTTAGATACAAAGCCGCAGCTTCATTCAAATCCACCACTCAGGATCTTAAGTTTCCCTATTCATATGGAAATCAACATGACATATAAACCATTTTTGAAATGAGATAACGAAGAATCCATTAACAGTTTGAACACAATTAAATAAGCTGAGAATCCATTTTTGAAATATATAGCCACACAAAAATATCTTGAAAGCATATCTCACTTTGAAAAGATTTTGATTTTGCAATAAAGTTCTGATAGCCTGAATTCTAACCTTCTTCCTTCTCTCAAGACTTGAAATTTTTTGAACCTTTTCATAGCACGAGAAATGGGCTTCCTTTCATGGTTATGATCACATTGTTGAACTCACCGTTGTTTCGAGGATCTGCATCATGAACAAATGATAGAATATGGAGATGACAAAAGATAATATATAAGAAACATTTACAAAAGAAGCCCAAAGATCTACTAACTTCCGAATTCATCCACTTCATCAAACAACCATACAACAATTGTATTGAAGAAAACACAATTAAGACGTGTTGGTAAGCTTAAAAACAATTGAAATCACCAAAGTAATAAACTTCACACTATAAATCATGGCAACCGGTGTGAAAAGGAGAACAATTACCTTAAGTAAAACATGATCAACCACAACCTTCCATAACAAATCATAAATAGAATAAAATATGTCGGCAATAAAAAATCATTTCATGGTAAAATTAGTAATCTCATGGGAAGAAAAGTAAGAAAACTGATTGTCTAAAATAATCTGAGTATGGTCAACTTATTGCCAAGATCCTCAGCTAGTAAAAACTAACTGCGTAAACTATGAACAAGCTTGCGGCAATTAATAGTTTTGATGCTGCACCTAATGCCTGCAGATGAATTGGCACAATAAATCAATAATTTAGGACACTAAATCCTCGGATAATATGAAGTGCGAAAAAAAATAAATGTGTCTAAAATAACACGATGAAGGACATGCTGAGAACAACCCAATCCTTGACAATTTGTATACCACCAAGACTCAATACCTTTAGAACGATAGAAAACTATGACAAGTGAAAGTAAAATAGAATGGTAAAAGCATGCCTGTCCAACCAACAACTGTCCTCCAAAAACCTATGCAAACCTTGGAGCATCAGGAAATATGAATCCACGAAATATGTTTTTCTTCAAAAGATAAGGAGCCAACCAAGTAACTCATAATTATAAAGTAAATCAAGATACTCATACTTCCCTAGTAGCATTAGTTATATTTATACCTCATCTAATAGGAAGGTAGAAACATAAAAGCAGCATAGCAAGAGTGAAACATACTTCCATTGGATCCAAACGCAGTACATGGTCAATCAGTGAGGTCTCACGACTGCACAAGAAAGTAAATACATAAAACTGTAATTAGAAGTGATTACACTATACATAAAAACAATGCAGTTGTTGGACTAACACTAAATTGGGCAGGCACCTAACATAAATAAACAACAACCAACCATCATCAAATAGTTAGAGTAAATACCTGTAGCTGCATTGTTGGTGTGCTTCCTTATATTTGTAGTACCTCATATATTATATGACTTCGTTTCCAAAATTTGATCGAAGTACTTTCCCATCATTATCAATACATATGTCGATTAAACTCTGCAAATCAAATGGAAAAACTCATTCTTAAAAAAAAAAAGATGCAGACAGATATTACAACAATATGGCTCGAAACCTCTCTACAGTTTCAATGAATTCGATATAGATACCACACAACTGCTGAAGAAATTGGTGGTTAGATGCCTAGGAAATAAAGTAAATGTACAAACCTCAGCCAGCAAGGTTCACTAATAATTCGATTCTTCTTATAGATGGATCATTTTTCCCTCCAACTAATTGCTCCTCCTCATTTAGGCATTTACTGTTATCAGGATCATCTGAAGTGGCATCCATCTCATTATCACTACCTTTGCCACTCTCCAATTCTCAGATTACTTTTGTTGTCTCTTCCTGGTGTTAAAATGAAAATTCATGGTATATTGCTATGCTTGCTTCAACAAATACTAACATGAATTTAGAAGATTTCGGACTACCTTTTTTCTTAGAGAAGGGATAGATGGACTTAGAGAAGCCATATCTTCAGGACCTAAGTAGTGTTAATAGTTTGGATGAACAAGTTGTAATAATGGACGCCTTCCATTCTGATTGTCAAAATCCAAAAAGGAAACTAGAAGCAGTGAGTTATTCATAAAAGTACAAAAAGGTAGAAAAAATGGTAAGTTGCCATAGTAAGAAAAAATGGTAAGAACATAAACGAGGCATCGATTTTCTTTTAAGCACTGACTTATTTGTGGTATGTAAAAATCTTGTGAGACAAAAAATGGCATCAATCCACTCAGGTTGATTAAAATGATAAATTTCTTTGTACACCTAGCATATATTTGCAGCAGCTCTTGAAAATAATATATTCGAAGTTAACACATAGAGTAATCTATTTCAGCAATGACATAATCACTTGACAAAAGAGTTGAAATAGGTTTCACTAATCTGTTGAAAAGATAATCCATGTCAATTTGAGTTACTAAATCTGAAGTTCTGAACTAAAATCATTTATTTTCAATTACGACAATCGATAGGATCTTGATAATAACAAAACATGAAACAAGACTAAAGATCTCTCGATTTAAAGACTGAATACAATAAGGTGTAACACAAGAAAATATTAACATTATAAAACAATTTTCAATTCTGATAATAGATTAGATCTTGACAATAACAAAATAAGACACGACTAAAGATCTCTCATTTTAAGAATGAATACCATAAAGTATAAGACAAACAGATATTAGCATTATAAAACAACAAGGTGGTGCATAACCTAAGCCTCCATTTTGCAGATAAAATGGTTGTTGTAAGAATTGTGGACCATGCGAAAAAGTTTACTAATCAAAACTCGTAGAAGTTTGAACCATCCATGTGGCACCCATTTAAGAATCTCGGGAATACAACAAATTTGGAAATGATAATAAACAGAAGGGATAAAGATACATACCGACAACAACTTTGAAGAAGGCGATATAATTTTCACTATCAGACCACCTTCTTCAACAAGCATATCTGCAACATGAGCTTTCTGACCCGCTTTTGGCTCTTCAAAACGCACATATCTCGACTCGTCCCCCATTTTGTAGTTAATAAACTTCAGAGAAAAACAACCTTTTGTCAATTTAATTTGACACAATCAGACATCAATATGAAAACATGTCACAATGAATGGAAGTATCATCCAAAATAACTAGGAGAAGAATTAGTGCAATACCCTAATTTACTGGTCAAATAAGTCTTTGTAACATGACATAAAGATAAGTATTTCTTATCATGATATAAACCATTCCTAAGCTTAGTCACAACACCCGCTCCTAAGCTTCAAAGTATCAAGAAATAATCTCTAACAAAAAGAGCAAAAGTAATTGTTTAGATGATTCAATAAAACAAATGCTACTTGTTTCCGCTTTAATATGTTGAAAATCCTCGTACTCCAATACATCACCATTCACTCTAACTGGAATAGACAATGCCGCTATAACATCAATAATCTCATTCCATTTCCCATGATCTCTTGGACTATCTTTAGCTTTTATGCAAGAAATTACCATGATTAACAGAGCATGTAAGAATAACTTAGTATCATCAGCAAAATGATAACTAGTGCCAGTTTCATCATCACCTGCAATGCTATAACCTGCTGTCAGCTTAACCTCACATACCACCAGCAATCCCATCTAACATAATCAGCAGCTAACACACAACATCAACTCATCCAACATATTGTTAACACCTCAAACACCACCAACAAAAACCCATCCTCTATCACAAGCATGTACCACAATCCATACATTCACTGCATCAAACCCCAACTTCAATGTGTCAGAACTCTATCTAGGTCTTCTGCTACTACAATTTCGCCACCAGATCTCACCTACAAAACATCAAGCATCCATAAAGTCTTCAATTGAAGAATTGGGTAATAAAATGAAACCCTAATTTTGAATTTCTCTCAAGTTTTTCTTCAAAACAACAAAATCACCACCATCAATTCTTGAGTTCAACTCAAACCCTAATTGCAGTTCTTCTATTATTAGTTCACCCTAATTCCTCTCGATCTCCTTTACAGATTAATTAAACAGACTGCTTGGATCAAAATCGAGCTCCAATTTTCACCAACTGCAACTCATCATCACCATAACAATCTATTCAATGATTATTCTAACTCTTCTTACACAACACCGGCTCAACTCATCACCTTCTCCTCAACCGGTTCATCATTGTGTTTGTGAGTTCAAGAAATTGAAAAACTGAAATCCGAAAAAACTGTAATCAAAACCCTTGAAATCAAAACTAGAAGATTCACTGATGAAACCGTAAAATAGATATACTAAAATGAAAAAATTGATTCACAACTGAAACCTTAAAAATCAAAATCTCTAAAATAGCAAATCTCTAAAGCCTAAAAACTGAAACAAAACGATTATTTGAAGGAAACCTGGTTGATTTCATTGGTTTTAGATTGAAAGAGACGAAAAAGAGATGAAATTCTTCAGAGCTGTGGAGAGGAGATGAAGTTTTGTGGCTGTAGAAAAAAAATGAAAAGGAAAGTCGATAAGGCAGACATATATGATAGATTTGGCTGAAGGGTGGAAAAAAAATAAGAATCCTTAACCGAAGTTTGACTTGGGCGTAAAAAGTAGTTCTAGTGTTTCCAACCACACGCGTACTTTGCACACTTGAGCAGTTGTTATTCGCAACCTACCGGTCGCCGTTGTGAAATATTTGCAACAGAAGTTTGCAACAACAAATTAGCAACTGCGCAACTGCTGTTGCTAATCTGAGTTGCAAATTCCATAAAATGGTGTAGTGACCAAAGATATCCATCTCCCGATTTCAACTTGAACATAAAACGGTAGCCTCAAAAAGAGGAATACCTAGGTAATAAAAAGTACATTAGTAAAATGACGAGGCCCAATACTTTAGTTCATCCTTCAATAAGAATAACCATAAGATATTTTGCATGTTTAGTTTTGTTGCATTGCCACAGTAAAGAATCTTTGTCAAACATTTGGTATGTGGTGGGCTTATCCTTCTTTACAACTTCGAATTATGGAACTGGCATAGTACTCATAAGATGTGGGGCAGTGTCCTCGATTGAACGAAAGGTGTTAAGAACCACATACCTGAATGCATTGATGAAGAAATAACTGAAAAGCGGAACTGGTAGCTAAGACATTGGCTTTACGCATGATTTTATCTTGTAATGACTTGATTTGAGCCCACGAGGCGAGAAAACAGTAATGTATAGTATCAACCATAATGTAAATGCCAAGCCCACCGTCTTTGAGGGGAAAGGAGGCCAAGAGTTGTTGTAAAGGTCCAAAACCAGTCCCATCACCAGTAATAACTTATTGAAGGTACTTAAAAATATAGTCATGAAAAGTAGATTGTACTCGTTGAACAACAACTGGATTGGTGGTGCGCATAGAAAATAAAAACACAAAACACCAATGAAACTAAGAAGAAATAGTAACTCACTCGGTGGATCATAGAGCTTGCGAACAGAGGCCATAATTATATGGTTTTTAGTATGCGTTGCTCCACCAACTAGCTGGAGAAGTAAGAATCCAACCTAACATGACCACCTAGTAATTTGACACCACCATAGATTCTTCCAATGTTTTCCGGGAAAACACCATCTTCCATGCAGTTTTGATTGCAGGTAGGCCAAAACAACTCCGTTTTATACGTGTTCAAATATAATCCTTTGATATGCCCGTATGTACGAATACTATCAAGGGCCTTGGATCCTTCAATTATATTAATTTTTTCAGACTAATACCTAATAGTTATTATCATTATATAGTTGTGTGTACGAGGAATCACTAGTAATCAATGATTTACAAATTTAGCTGAAACATAAAAAATATAATGATCAATAGCAGAGTTGTAGAACTAGTAACAATGCAGCCAACAATTTTATATATAGTTAACAATGATGTACTTGTAAAAACTGAGCTTATTCATTGTGTATTTTAGTTCTTTTAAATTTGTAGAACCACTATGAATAACTGCAGAAGCATACACCAGAAACTACAAACACAAAAAAATATATGAAATCTTGAAGAATTGTAAGATTATTTGGTATATATTTAAAATTTTATTAATAAGATTCAAAAATATATATCGATACATACAGAATCCTAATTTATTAGGTCTACACTTTAAAAAAAAACCTAACACAAAATCCTTCTCGGGGATTCATAACTAGTTACATCATTAGCAGCTTTATACCTTTTACTCTTCTTTTTCATATGAAGGGAATTGACAATCATGCTTTGAGTAACTGCTAGTTATATATCTTTCCAAATTTTGGTCGCTTGGTAGTTTTTTTCCCCAAAACCTGAATGAAGTAGCCAATGATCTTATTACAGTTTGCTCAAACATCTTATTTTGCATATCTTTGTCATTAGAAGCTTGTTAGTTTCTTAGATATGAAATGTACCAATACTCCTTTTAAAAAACACATAAAATACACAAACCGAGCAACATATCATTTTTTTTTCTTCAAACACAGCCGTTTGAATAGTATCTATTCACCTCATAGCGCGGTATTTCAAACAATAACAACCATTAGTCTAACGATATGTCTTGTTGCACGATATAGAATTGAGGTTTCATTACGTATATGAGATCCATGATACAATATGTACTTATGATATCGTACAAAAAAATGAAGTGTCTTCATGATTGATCATGGAATGAATACACATATCGAATGCTTAAAAACAATGCACATAGAAAAAGAAATAAAAATAAAGGTCCTTACTACAACCATACTATAAATATTCACTTATCAGGTGAGAAATACAATAATAATACCTATATAGTTAATTTATGTGTCAAGTTAAAACCAAAAGAAAAGGCCTCTATTGGCTACTGGCCTACTGCATTAATCGTAGATTTTATAGTATGCTCTGAGAGCAAGGGCTATGGAATGAGTGTATTTAACACTCATTCACTGCCCAAACGAGTGAGACATAAGGTGAAAGAGTGATATGGTGACCGTGGGGAAATAAAATTAAAGACTAAGCCGCTGAAAATCAGCCATTTGTTTTCTATTTATTTATTAAATACACACAAGCGGCTAAATATCAGCAGTTTCACCTATTTTTTAGGTTATTTTGATATTAAAATTTATAGAGGGCCCACTTTAAAGAGTTTTAAAATAATAATACACTGAAAATATCTATAGGAGGCATATCTTTAGCCGCTCCTTATATTTTTTTCCCAAACGGCTGATTTTTAGCCGCCTAGTGAAGACTTTCCATCTCTCACTCGTTTCAGTGAGTGCACGAATGATTTTGGGGGAAAGTGGGTTCAATTAGTGCCCTTAACAGCACCAAATTAGACCAAAATGAGTGAGGCTCATTCATATTGAATGAGGATCCTCACTCCATAGCCCTTGCTCTGAGTCTGCGACATATATACAGATGTATTCATTATATGCGTTGGATCTTCTTCGTAGATTTAGTTGCTTTTTCATTTTCATTCATTCACTAAAGGGCTAATCCAAATTTTCTACCTGGGCTATTTTATTTTTTTGCTAACGATTACAAGGGCCCAAAGATACTTTGGGGGATTTTGGGGTGGGCTACAGTAAGCCACCCCCTCCCTCCGTCACTTAAAAGATCCAACACAACTCGTATCGAACATCACAACTACGATAGAGCGACAGTACCCTTTCATACACAAGCTACTAACATACCCCTGCTAAACATTTGAGAACGAGCAAATTTAGATGACTTTTGTGTGTGTGTACACAAGCATAGTCTTTATCTTTCCAAATCATATTTCATATCTACAATCCAAAGCTTCTGCTAATTCATTTCAGTGCCCAGGTTGAATATTTAGGACAGGAGATGTCTTAAGTAGCAATATATATAACTGAGAAGGTGGAGATAACATATCGAACATTAATGCCGTCATATGATTAAGTTGCAACCTCCTTATTCTGTAGTTGACAATTTGATGTTTTAAAACCTAAACAAAACAGTAATAGCTAATGACATATGAATAAGGACCATGTATGTGTATAAGATAATAATCAAGTATCTGCATACGCTCTCATAAAGTTAGGCAAAGGAGATACTATGAAAAGATCAAGAAAAGAACAAAGAGTACTCACGTCATACTATGTCCATACTCATATGTTGATTCTCTTGGTGGTTCTCTTGCACACGAATTTTGAAATCGAGTTTTCTTGTTTCCAAATCCAGTTTTCTTCTTTTAATATCCATATATTTTTCCACATAATGATTATACCTATCTAACGTTTCACAGCTCTTTTGAGGACTGGTTTCCCTAGCTTCATAAACTGATTTGGGACTTGCAAGAAAACCTTCTGCGATCTCTTCGTTCTCTTCCTTTTCCTCTTCCTCATCCTCATCCTGTTCCCCCTCTTCCCCCTCTTCCTCCTCTTCTTCTGAATCACCCTTATCTTCAGAGTTTCCTCTATCTACTCCCCGAACATGGGTACCTGAATTAAGGCTATCTAGATCTGTTTTTCTTGCAGTAGCTGCATGGAGTGCATAATTATGAGAGTTCGAAAAAATATACTACAAGAAAGGAGGAACTTGTACATGAGAGATTAATAGTTTAATTTGTGCAAAAATTGAACACACCCTATTTGGTTTTGCAAACCCATGATTGGATAGACTAAAGTGAAAGAAAACACATACAAAAGGCAAACATAAGCTAGTGCCTTAGATATCAAGACTGAATTGAATTATACGGTAACACCAAGCCTGAAACTGATGAGTTGAGAAAAATTGGAGATAATATGTTCACTATTGATGCCATGAATAAAGCAAACATGTTCACTTTGAACCTACTTTAAAATTGTTTATCTAAGAAGTTTGCTGACAAGGATCTACATTTTTTGCTGTAGATTGTACAGTAGAATGTACAATTTTAGAAACTTAGCAAAACGGCTTTAGTGTAAGCATTTTTAGTATTGGGATAAAGAAAGCTACATGATAGGAAAATATACGCAATACTATGTGGTATAAGTTAATAAGTGCATAAACATACCTTTAGGGTCTTCTATTTCTGGTAGCTCAACATATGTACCCGAATTAAGTGTTACAAGGCTCTCCACATAGACAAAACTAGTAGCAGCGTACTGAATCCGATTAGCATTAGCCTTGAGATTTATGGAGGTTCCACGCTTTATGTCATACAAATCCAGATGAAAACCAACACCAGTGTCATATCCTAATAAAATCTCGCCATTATTAACAACTTGAAGTGGTACTAACTCAAAAAACCGGCAGATAGTTTCTTGGTTAATGGAGAACAGTTTAGCCCAAGATTCAGTCACTCCATACTCCTTCATCTCCCATACATCGATGACATGACCCCAGAATAAAGAACCATGTATGCAAAGAGACCCTCCCAATGAACACAAATTTATTTTACCGTATGTGTATTCATATAAAAAGCTGGGGACTGGCATCTTATCGAATCTGTCATCCTTGAAAGCAAAAGAGACAATGACTTTGCGGGGCTCAGAGTCAGCTTTAGCTAACCAATGAAGAGCTCCATTAACACTTACTTGAGCTATATCAAGTTGATCTGGATTATAAATGTCATAAGGTATAGCATCAAGCCTTCTCCATGAATTAGATTTTAAGGTATATACATGAACTTCACAGATATACTTATACTGAATCCCCAAAAAAACTTACAACCTTAAAGTCATCAATGGTATCATCATAACCAAATCCATGTTTAGGGTAACTAAATCGATCCTCTGACCTAATTGGTACACGTAATTCCTTATATTCCTTAGTAGCTGGATTCCAAAGGACAATATAATTCTCAGAAGTAGTGGTTAAACAAATCAAGCCATTACAAGTTCCCAAAAGAAACCTCCGCGAGGATAACTTATACCGACACAGTTACTCAATGTAACTGTGTAGGTATCATAAGCTAAAGTGTAGGTATCAGTACGAAAATTAAGAAATTGGTGTATAATTAAACTTATTCATTTGAACTGCATGATTAATGTGTTTTTTCACAAAATCAGGGTCTTTCAATAACTTGCACCAAGCTTTCCATACACACCTGAACCGTAAAATTGACTTCACAGGCAACCTAACAATGATGTTTAATACAGTATCCTGACATAGTTTCACCATTACTACCTATTCAAAAGAAAAGAAAATAAATCAAACATATCATATGCAATGTGCCAATTTTCACCTTAAAATGAATTATACATTTAAGAAATAGTAAATGCAGTAAAATTGTTTAGTGGCGATACCGCGGACTGGAGGATTCCTTTGAACTATACTGGACAATTGTTTAGTGGCGATACTTGACATTCCATAATGCAAGTAGGATAGGAGCTATGAATATCCGACATTAGGTTTTGTTGATGAGTGGTGCTTGGATTAGCAACGGGGCTATAGTCTAGGTTGTTGGGTCCATTCAGGAGGATGGGCGCAGTTATGCCGTATCCAAAGAAACAAAAATTTTATAAATTTAAGAAGTTATTTTTAATTTTTAAAAGCAAAAAAATCAAAAATTAATTTAGGTATACAATTTAAAAAAGACTCCTAATAACAAAATTAAGTTGACATATTTTGATACAAAAACATTTATGATCGGCTGGGCGAGTGCCTATATCTAATGGACAAGGATTTCATGTTTAGAATTGTGATTTAAAAAAAATGATGAAGAATATAAACGTCATCATATAATGAACGACGACAACAACGGTAATTTATATAATAAAGAATACAAAATCCTGTACCAACAATGGATTAATTGTAAATGAATGAGCTTGGAGTGCAAAAAAAGAAAATTTACTCCCGCGTTATGTTCTTATCATGGTGACAAAGTAAAAAAGAAAAATAGATATATCATAAATCCCAAGTTATCAAAATAGGGTAATTAGTTTCGACCCAAAATGAGCATAATTCGAGATACCAAATCTCACCATTTACCGATTTTAATTTCGACCGTTAATTTTCGAAGGTTAATATTCAAAATGACAGATGATGGTGTTATACGCCTAAGACCGTGCTCACCGTGCTCATTTATTGTAATATCGTCGAGTTTCATAAGAAGAATGTAAAGTGTTGGCTTCAAATTTATTGTCTTTTTTTTTTGATCGATCAAATTTATTGTCTTTTGAAATCTAGAAAACATTTAATGCAAATCTTACAAGACAGTGTTCGTATAAGATTCTACATGAACCTTCAATGTAAAGCATACCTCCAAGCATTATAAAAACACGGAAAAAATTGAAATTTTAAAAGAATGTGTTATCTTTAAAATATAATTTATAAGATTTTTGAGTATTTATGATTATTTTATTAAAATTAAAATAAGAGTCAATTCATTAGGCCAACAAACCTTATCTAACATCAGGACCCCAACAAAGGATGCTTTGCTTAGAGCATCTCCAACGAGACTTTCTTCACTTCCTAAATCGTAGGCCACATAGGATTTTAAGATATTTTGAGGAAAAATCATCTCCAACGGGAACCTCTAAAAGCAATGTGTAGATGATGTGAAAGTTGGTTTTAGTTACATCTTTTACATCATCCTCGGGTTTTAGAGATCTCTTTTAGGATGTGAGGATCATAGTTCCATTGGATAGTAAATAGCAAAGCAGTTAGACATTTAAAAGAAAAAAATTCTTTAGCCAATAGTGTTAATATATGTGTACTATTGATTATCTTCAATTCTAATCCGCTGGAGAAGATTTTATAAATATTCCTAAAACCAAGGAATTTTTTATCTTAAAGATGTCTTCAAGGGAATAACACGTAGGAAAAACCTGAGGATCCGTTGGAGATGCTCTTATTTCAACAATACAGTTTCCTCAAACATCTTACTTGACACTTTTTTATTTTTTTTTTATGATTATGAACTCTAGTTTGTTAGAGAAATATGAAATGGACCAATAACAACTTGTAGTATTCTCTTTTCGGTGGTTACAACGATTTATATATAAATCATGTATTCACACTAATCTTATTTGTTCACGTTTACTTTACGGCGTCCATTGGTGCACACAAGAAGTGCACAAACATAACACACTATCTGGTTGTTATCTAAGAGATACCTATAACTCAATCATGAAGTTGGTGCCGCGGCATTCACGAAATCTTGCTCCGGAGATCGTTTTTAGAATATCATATAAGTTTTATTTTTATAAATACTTAATTTAGGATAGTTGAACTTCATGATAATCACACGATAATTATGCACAAGAATAGTTTATATGGAATACCTGGTAGCGGTAATCCAACATACATCGATCATCTTTGAGGCATCGATAATACCTTGTGGAGGTCATGGTTTCTCTCTCTTGACCTTAACCGTAATGAGTTGTTAATTCCTTGGATACAATAGTGATGGTTATTGTTTCCTTTTCATAGGTAGAGAGAGGACCAAGTTCCTAGGGTTTTAGTATTAGCCTTAGATCTCGACCGTCCATCAAAGAAGAGATAATAGGAATTAATCCCCTAGAATGGTAATCGAAATATTTAGCAATATTCTTAATTAACCAAAGTTATTACATGGGCCCACAAGATATTTCTATATTTATAGAAATATTCTTACATTCTCCCACTGGTCCATGTGATAACTTATTTAACGGCTAATTATAGAAAAACATAAGCGCGCATAATTGATAAATAAATATAATGGTTAAACGTAATACCTTAACCAAGCAAATCACGTATGCGAGTCATGGCGGTGGCACATTGTCCTGTATCAACATGTTCCCTTCCATGTACCACAACACAAGCAACTTACTTAATCAGGCCTTAAATGGGGATATCATAATGGTCCAGTTATGTCTTCATAAGAAAGAAAATTTCTGTTAACATTCATCCATTCACAAAAGTGTATACTAAATATGGATCTGAAAAATAAATTGAGTACATTATTAAGAGCTCAATTAGTTTTCAAAAAATAAGCACATAAATTAGATGAATTCAATAACCAATTACTCCCACAGACCTAAGATTTTAATCTTTTCTTAAGAGGTCTTAAAAGGTAATTGTTCATTAAGTGCATCCCCGAATGCAATTGTGCTTAGCGGTAAATGAACAACTATTGTTTGGAATTTCCTAATTCACGCATATATACTCAAGGTTCATGTGTTTTGTTCCTTTGTATCATATCGTGCTTTAATGTTGCTGAAGCTAAGACGGTAAATTTCATTCAATGTAGAGACAAACCTTAAGTCTCTAAGTATCGAAATCATAAATATTCAAACTCAATTGTGGGACTAGTATTAATGGATTCTTCCTTTAGAGAATCCATACATCTACAAAAATTGAAGTCCTAAAACCCAATCAACTCTTGTTGGGTTTGCTAACTAATTATAAGACATAAGTTAAAAATAGTATCTCAAAATTCTTAATAGCTTTCCTGTAATTTGTTCTTCGATTCTTTAGGAAATTAGTTAACATATTAACAACTTGTTATGAGTTTCATATCAGAATTAAGACGTAATGAAGATTAAATTTATACCTTCTATCCAACATGAAATAAAATCTGTTAAATATGTTATTATCTCAAAATTCCTTGAATATTCGATATATGCCTTATATGAGAGCTTTAGTAATCCATATGATATTACTATCACATGGTAAGCTTCATTGATATCCTTTATTTCAAAAAATATAGAGATATGCATAAAGTCAAGATCACTACTTGTAGGTAGTATGTCTTAACATACAAGACCAAATGTATGAATTTTATCCCACTGATCTTGAGGTATATGCATAAACCTGTAATAATTTCATCAAAACTTGAAACATTTATAGTTTTGTTGAGTTTCATATACCATTATGGGAGAAATTTGCTTAAATTTCATACTTTGATTTTTAAAATTTGTAGACTAAAATTTATCATTAATAAAGGCTATTTTACATTTAATTAATGCAACTCTTAGGTCATACTAAGCTACTAATAATACTATGATAATTCTGAATAAGTCTTTCTTTGACACGAGAGAAAAACTTAATTATAATCAATGCGTCATTTCAGAGTAAAATCTTTGGAAATAACTTGCTTTATACCGTTTAAAATTGCTATTACAGTCGTATTAGGTCAGAAAGACCCACTTTCATACAACCGATTTGTCTCTTGCGAGCAATTAAACAATATCCGAGACTTGAATTTCAACCAATGATTTTTTGCTCACATAGCATCAATCCATTAATCAAAATTATTACACATAATTGTTTGTACCATAAGTAAAAATACCACTTAATGGGCCAAATTGATACTTGAATCATGTTTTGGTCCTCATCCAAGCCCACTAACGGTCAACCAGGCGGCCCACCCGATGCACCTGACCGGGTCAATGGTCAAAATCGGTCAACTATCAAAGTCAACTTAGGTCAAGGTCGATGGTCAAAGTCGGTCAACTATCAAAGTCAACTTAGGTCAAGGTCATGGTCAACGGTCGGTCAAGAGTCAAGGTCAACACGGTCAGCTATCAAGTCGGTCGCACCTAGCCAATTTTCGGTCTTGTAGCGGCAATGCCGCAAACCAATTGGCCAAAACTTTTCCACGCCCAACTGGTCTCCAACCATGCGCCCGGCCAGCCTCCATCCACACTACCGGCCATCATGCCCATCACCCATCAAGCCGGCCCCTACCCATGCAATCCATTTTGTCCGCCAAGAATGTCCACAATCTTTGCCATCCATCATTTATGCGAGAATTTATCATGGAAGCATAAATGTGCGATTTCATGCGAAGGTGAATTCCGGTGATTTTGACCATGCGGGTGAAGTCCAGCCCGATTTCGGCCATGCGGTGCTAAATGCGCGGTTTCGGCCATGCAAAGTGCTAAATGCAGCGGTTTACGCCATGCGGTACTAATTGCAAATTTATACATACGAAATTAACTCCAATTTGTTTCATACGAGAATTGATGATGGAGCCATGAATGAGCTTGTTAATGTAATTTATGTTTATATTTAGATGTGAAAGTTTGTATAAAATGGGGGCGTAAATCGATTAAGGGGGCCGGGAGGAGGAGAGAGAGAAAAACATATTTTGTAATAGAAAAATCAATAAAACATTTCTCCCCAAGGATTCATCCGTGGACGTAGGCAAACCATCTTAGAACCACGTAAAACACTGCGTTCATCTTTGTCTCTTTATTTGCTTTCCAATCCGTCTCCAAACCCTAATACTCACCAAAACTATCAATTCATCGTGTTTCGTGCCCAAAAGTAATTTTGGGTACAAACATTAGTCTTAAACTAAGGGGAGATACGAAAAGAAATCGTGTTTTCCCATTGAGAAAAGTTGTAGAAAATGCTTCCAAAATCGTGTCCGTGAAAAAGAGTCCAGTTGAGCGTAACTACTACAGTCCGGTCGATCGCAATTGTTAAGGTCCGGTGATCGCAGAGTGCTGCGACCATGTAATCGCAGATATTTGCAATCGAGTTGATCGCAATCTGCCGTAATCCATTCGTTTTTCGAGATCTCTTTAAAACTATTACCTTCGGAAACTACAAAAGCCGCATCACTACAAAGGCGATGAAATCACCCCTAGGACGTTCGGTCCACGGTAAAAGATGGCGTAAAAACATCGTCAAAATTGGTGCTAGGTATTCGATCCACAACATGGTTGGGTCCGGTTTTGATTCTGATCACTGCGATCCAGTGATCGCAGCTGGGCCGATTCCGATTAGCCAAAGTTACTGTAATCCAGTTGATCGCAAATCGCTGCAATCCACTTCATAGTCGAGAGGCCACCAAGACCGATTTCGTATCGGAAATTTAAGCTAAGATTGCTGCGGGGATGTTCGATCATGATATATCGAGTCAAAAAGTCCGTGGAAAAATTTGCTTCCCAAATAACGTAGTGTCTCGTGTTCGAGTTTGTAAAACATCAAAATCACTACTGTCATGATCACAAGGTTGTCAAGTTACCTACATCTCAAGGTGCTTGAATACCCCGGGGAAAACCTCCAGAAAAAGCATCTCGGAAAGTTCTTAAAGGGCCACAAGTTTCACCCAAGTAGCGATCATTCACCCTCGTTAGTGACTGTCACCCACTTCATATTTTTGTTCACCCACGTCATCACTTGCCACGTGGGGCGTTGGCCTAGTCGGCATGCCGAGATCATAAAGCAAGGTCCAGTCACCACGCCACGTCAGCAAACCCTTACCATGTCCGCCTGCCACGTCAGCAAGCGAGGTCCAGTCACAATAACACGTCAGCCGCCACGTCATCAAACCGGTCCAGTCACCATAACACGTCAGCCGCCACGTCATCAAACAGGTCCAGTCAGTATGCCACGTCAGCGGCCACATCAGCAACAACGCTTACCACGTCATCAGTTACGCCTCGTCAGCGACAATCATGTCCAGTCATCAACGCCACGTCAGCCACGGCACACATGCTTTTTGGGATCTTGTTTCGTCAATAACTTCTTCGTTTTAAGTCCGAATTGAGTGATTTTTGGCTCGTTGGAATCACCATTCAATTTTATACAATATGGAGGGGAAAACTCTTGAGTTTGAAAAAAATTATTTTTGGGGTTCCGAGCGGCACATCAACCACTATCAAGTGAAAACTAATTGTCATATTCAATGTTCCTGAATGCTATTGCGTTGAGTTTCTACCCACAAAATGCACGTGGTGCAAGTTTGCGGTGATCATAGCTGCTAAAATACGGTTCAGTAGCAACTGTCTTGATCCGACTTGGACTTAATCGTGCATTCAGGTCCACGAAGCAAATCAATTACTAAGTTGAGACGACGCTAAGGCAACTATACTAATCATCGCCGCCGAAAACACCGACATAGCCACCGGGCATCCTAACCACTTCGTAAGCAAAGTCGCAGAATATTTTTTCAATAAGGTAAGTATACAATTTATATTTTTGCATTTCATGTATTCATGTATACTTTTGTTCACTAAGACACCTTTAATGTGGCGAGCATCTTCTCGATTTAGGATGCACACATTTTGGATTTTGCGCGCATTTGGAATAGTGGATTGCCCCTTGCGCGAATTCGAGATAGCGAGACATCTTCAAAATCCCATGCGCGAGCAAAATGCAGACGGAAGTGCATCCTTGTGCGAGCATTGAGCAGCATGACAATCACTATCTTCCGAGGGAAGTTGCATATCACCAATGTGACTAAGTAGCACTTGGGGCAAGATATGTAACACCTCATGATATGAAATAACTCTTTGGGGCAAGTTGTGTAACACTTCATACACTTGGCGGCGAGTTACATAACACCTAATCGCACGCGGATTAAGCTTCAAAGCCGAAACTTCAGGTAACTCAAACTTCTTAATCATGCAACGAGTTGCGTGGATTAAGAGGGAAGCAGTGTACACCTAATATTTTTACGCAATTTTTACAATCAGTAATGTTAAACTATTTATAGTTATGTTGATTGAATTATTGTACTCGGTTAAAGCAGCTGCGCACTTGGTTGGGCAGCGGCCGTCTGTCGATTTTGCCTATGGTCTGTCGGTTAAGGCGCAAGCCCGTCTGCGATCTGGTGCCTTTTTCGGTTGGAGCGGCCCCGATGATGTCTAGTTTTATTTTGTGAGTTACACCTAGTTTATGAAGCTGTTTAAATCCGAGTCCCTCCGGCTGCAGTCCCCATGTTGATTGGGCTTCTGCCCATAAAATCTCCCATTTGTACTCTGCCTGCAGTCTAGGCGATCGCCATTTCTTTGCAATGCTCGATCTTTGCTGAGACGAAGCTAATGAAGGCTGCTGCAGTGCAACTCTATTACGCAACTCTGTCGATCCGGTGATCACTTATTCTTTGCGTGATTTCCTTCGTCCTCCTGCGATCGAGTGATCGCGACTGCTGTAGTGTCGATTTTGCTGGTTGATCTATGAGTCGGTCCGATGCATTGCTATGCAATGCCTAAATCTTCTTGTAGACGGACTGATCAAACGCTGCTGCGATTTAGTTACGGCATTAGCAACTCTGCTGATCCAATGATGCCATGGCCTCTTTGCGATGAAGTTTTGCTACAATCGCTCCTGGATCGGTGATCGTAGTTGTTGTAGCCTGCGATGCTTTGCTCGTTACGCTCTGCTGATCCGGTGATACGTGTTCTTTACTTGATGCTACAATCTTCTTTGCCGAACCAGTTGATCGAAGCGGTGCAGTCCATCTCGTTGCAACTCTGCGATCCGGTGATGCTGCGGCTGGCGATGCGGTCTTTGACTAACCGATCTGCTGCGTGAACCGACGTCGAAAACTGCTTCCTGATCGGCTTCTGATACGCAACTCTACAGGTCCAAGCGTCGCGAAGCTACTGCGTCGCGGTTTTGCTACAATCTCTTGCGGTCGAGTTTACTAGATTCAGCGATGCATTCTAAGCGATGAAGCATTGCTGTCATCGATTTTACTCGTTTACTGCTTTGCCAGGCCGGTGATGGAAACTCACTGCAAACCATTTTTGCTCAATCTTTGTTACTACTCGATTTGCTCAATTCTCTGTAAAAAGCGAGGTTTTGTGGCCATTACTTTACAAGTCAGCGAGCTACTACGATTCGATTTTACGCTAGAGGGCATGCAGCGCTTCCGTTCTGGAAGCGATTCGGCCAGCCGGTCCGAATTTTGCATCCAACAATGGTTCATACTCAATTATTTCCTGACGAACACAATAACTCTCTATGGAGCGACTTGATCACAATCAACGAGGGCTTCTATTTACGCCCAAAGAACAAAAATTTACTCATGGGGGCGTCTTGATTTCGCAAACAACAAGGAAGTTCGCCCATCACCTCACAACATCAATAGTCCTCACGTGAGGCGAGTTTTATCATTGACTCAGGAACACGAAATTTTTCTTAACCCCAACAAGTTGGAGGTTAAGAGAGAGCGATGCTTTGTACCATAAGTAAAAATACCACTCAATGAGGCCAAATTGATACTTGAATCATGTTTTGGTCCTCATCCAAGCCCACTAACTACTGGCCATTGTGCATGACCCATCAGTGCGCGATCGGTCAATGGTCAAAATCGGTCAACTATCAAAGTCAACTTAGCGTCAAGGTCGATGGTCGAAGTCGGTCAACTATCAAAGTCAACTTCGGTCAAGGTCATGGTCAGCGATCAAGGTCAATCTATCGAAGTCGTCAGCACCTCTAGCCAATTTTTAGTCTTGTAGCCGGCCAATCTGCCGAGCCAATTCCTGACGAAAAACTCTTCCCACGCATCGCCAACCAGCTCCCGACCATGTTGCCGACGACCTCCAAATCCACTGCGCGCCATCATGGTATCGACCATCAAGCTAGCCCTACCCATGCGGTGCATTGTTCAGCAAATAAATGTCCACTATCTGCCTGATCATCATTTATCACGATAATTTATCATGGAAGCATAAATGTAGATTTATCATGAGAATTGAATTCAATGATTTGACTATGCAGTAGCTAAATACGTGATTTGAATACAGTGCTAAATGCGTGAGTTTAGCCATGCGGTACTAATTATGTGAGTTTCATACATGCGAATTAACTCAACTGACTTTATATAAAATTGATGATGGAGCCATGAATGAGCGATGTAATGTAATTTATGTTTATATTTAGATGTGGAACTTTATAAAAGGGGGCGAAACTCGACTATAGAGGGCCATGAGGAGAGGAGAGAAAAACATATTTTGTAATAGAAAAATCAATAAACATTTCTCCTCAAGGGGATTCATCCAGTGAATGTAGTAAACCATGCTCGAACCACGAAACTCCTGCGTTCATCTTTGTCTCTTTATTTGCTTTCCAATCCGTCTCCAAACCCTAATACTCACCAAAACTATCAATTCATCGTGTTTCGTGCCCAAAAGTAATTTTGGGTACAAACAATAATATTTGTGAACCTAAAACCGAGTCTTTGCCATTCCATATCAAAATGTAATAAATTCTTGTAAGAAAATCACTGAAACAACATGAATAACTTTATTTCAATCTCACATGAGACAACTTCTTGATGTCGGGTTCATGCTTTGTTATAAAAAAATTTCTTTTATTGCAAGTGTGGTTATATTATGGAGTATTGGATAAGTAATTTGTGGTCTTTCATTATCTAACAACCGATAATGAGAAAGATTCACAATATTTGTGAAATTTTAAATAAAGGGATCATTATCATGATTTCTTGAACATGTATATATCCACGTACTCTCCAATCGATTGCGCCATCATTAACGAATTATTTCTGGTTTCAATAAGTCTCATACTACTGGTTAGAACCTTAAAGAATACCATTTGGATTATATAGGAAAACCAAATGAACCAAGAATAGTTTTAAATCCAATTTTCATTCTTGGGAATGTAAGCCCCACCTCCAACTTGAACAACCATAACTTAAAGGTGATTTAAACTAGTTTCCATCCTTTCTAGTCCAAAGTGTGTCTTTGAACCTGCACTCGAAATCTATTTAAATTACTAGATTGCTGAAGAAATAAAACATCCATAAATGTATAAACTATATGTAAATGGCCATCATACTAACCATTTTCATAAAAAGTATGATTTAGCTCTTTTGATATACACTATTATGCCAAGGATAAGTTGGCCTTGTGTATTGAGCAACAATTCCAAACTTTTGAAGATATTATGCAAAGATTTAGGATATTATCATGTTTTGTCATACCTTCACAATATTCACCACCTTTGATTTGACTTTATGATTTTCACTTTATCTATAATTGCCTCTCAACTTAATAATGGATATCCGATAAAAACATCCATGGATTGAGATTCATAAATGCAATTGATAGATTTACACTAAGATACGCAAAATCATCAATTGATAAACAATTTTATCTTCCAAAAATTGAACCATTAAAAGTCTACGTAATAATCATATATACAATTAATAAGAACAAAAGCTGAAATTTATAATAGAGATAAATGACAATTAAGCTAATAATAGTTACATACCTTCAATAAGATTCTCCCGTGGGTAAAACCTTTATCAAGGAAATAATTGA
Source organism: Papaver armeniacum (assembly GCA_023531295.1). NCBI lineage: Eukaryota > Viridiplantae > Streptophyta > Magnoliopsida > Ranunculales > Papaveraceae > Papaver > Papaver armeniacum. Next base: position 98,649 of record JAJJWW010007531.1, read on the forward strand.
GAAATGAAAAATATCTCGTGGATATTTTACATTCTCATAATTCAACATTATATCTATCAAATACTACAACTAGAATCACCTCGTGAGCAACTCAGATCCTAAATGTATTAACGAAACTCCAATAATTCTAAATATGTTCAATCTAATATAATGCGAATTGTAGTCACTCTATGGTGCGCTATTATTTCATATGTATATGAAACATTTAGATAACCTCAATGCTTGTTTAACGTGTGAATAAAAACTACTTGTGAGCTTGACATTGTTCTAATCGTTAAATCAAACTAAGAGGACTCAAAATATACAACACTTACCGGATAAGAGCATAGAATCATTGGTGATAACTAAATTATCCAACAAACATGTACAATTGCAAATATCACACTAACGCTTCTTGTGATATGTACAGTCCCCACTCAATGATATGTGACATACTTGATCCGATCATCAATGTTAATTGAACATCATAAATAATAATGAGTAACTCTAAAATATCAATCAGTTAACATTTATTCAAAAGCATTCCATGCATAAATTGTGAAAAATATCAACACCTTATAATCAAAAAATATCCAAACATAATGAATTTTTTTCTTAAACCAAAATCAGTAATGTAAGCAAATTCTATAAATATAATTCAATAATGAAATTTACGTTGAAGAAAAATTCCTTGATGCATCGCTCATTTAAATATGATACAAACTTAAAGATCATGATAAATAGATGTTATATGATAGAATTAATAAGAAAGGTGTTAAATAGTCAATGAATATCATTTCTAAATATGGAGAAATTTATCAAAAATAAGACTCAATTCATAGAGGATGCAATAAGTTTTGGACAACATAATAAAAATATTCATGAAAATATGAAAAATTGTAATAGGTTACTCAACTCGATAATGAGTTAATTTATGTATATTTCTTTTATGCACTTTTAAGAAATAACGTAAAATCATGTGCCAATTATTTAATTACCATAATGTATGATCGGATATTGTACACTTCAATGTTATCTTAAACATGTGAACTCAAATTACCTGGGTAATTATTGTTCTAATACATTTAAGAAAAACAATATTATAAGCACTTGATATGATAACGCATTATGACTGGAAAAATTATTTGACATCACCGTGTGATAGCCCAAACAACTCAAATGATGCCATAATAACTACTAAACCTTGCCATTTTACGGCAGCGTATTCGTACTTATAATAAAATTATTATTGATTGCTAAGATAAAACACTCTAGTATCACCTGGTGATAACTAAAGAATTAAGACCTAAGAATCTTAAGCACGATAATTTTATACGTACAATTGAAATTATCATCAACATTGGAGAAAAATGAAACATAATGACACAAGAAACCTCTAAGATTCAAATCGGTTCATATCCATAATGTATGATCAACAATCATATCGATCAATGTTTTCTTAAACATTTGAACTCCACTCTCTCGTGGGTAAATTCTGTTCTAATATATTTAGGAAAATCAATATTACAAGCCATTTGAAAAAATTGTGATCATGGCCAAAGTGATTTGACATCACTGTGGTGATAGCCAATCAATAAAATAATGACATTATCACATGATGTCCATAACTGCAAAACCTACACTTTGCGGTTTGCAAATTCATGCTTATAATAACATTATGATTATATTGAGATGTAACACTCTAGCATCACTATGGTGATAACTAAAGAGTCACATAATAATTTCAAGTATAATCTCATAAAATCAAAAAAAAAAAAAAAAAAACAATAATTTGAGGGAAACTGTATCCTAACGCACAAGCACACAACCATATCATAATGTACACACAAATTTAATAGTGCATGTCAAACAATGGTTTTGATCATAAAATCGTTTGGCAAGAAAACGAATTTGATTGTGCATTAATGTTTTCGATAAGTAAGCTACGTTAGTTGATTTCATTACTTTAGGTAAAACCACTTGTAATTTCTTACGTTATTTATTGAAATTAATTTTAATTATAAACTAAAATTATTTTATTGAACACGCCCTTCATTAAGTTTTAACTCAGAAACGCCTAAATTTAATTGGTTCAAAACTATTCTCGTATAGTCTGTGGCCCATTCGATGTGCGGTCCAACTAGATTCCTAGGG
>JAJJWW010007533.1:0-131942 GCA_023531295.1 Papaver armeniacum
AAAAGAGAAATTTTTCTTACCATAAAAAAATGGACTGTTTACAATATGTAGTTCACTTTTCCGTACTCTTCCCCTCCTTTTTTTTTAGCTTAGTGGCGAGGAAATGGGTCGTTTTCAATTGCTTGCTTAGTTGCCTCGTTCTAACTAGAGGAGTGCTTTCGTTCGAATATACTCCTTATGGCGAAAAATTCTTCCGTCGGGTGTCCCAACCTCTGATGATATTGGCAATACTTGTCCGCGTTCTTATCCATCTTATTGACGTCTACCACTGTCGAGGGCAGATGGATTTCCTTTCCCATAACCCACTGGTTCAGTAGTTCGATTGCATGCTCCCTGCTGCAAGGCAGAGGGGGTGGTAGGCTTGAGTCTTGCATAGTCCACCCACTTCTCCCTTGACCTCCACTGACGGTTTGGAACTGCTCCATTCTCTCCTTTTTGGTGTTGGACCTTACATTGTGTGGTGCCTCAGATATGGTGTTAACTGTGTAGCGCCAAGCAGGGTCTGTGGGTACTTCTTCTATACAGTCAGCGATCCTTTCAGCTGCTTCTTCTAGCTCGACGAAAGTCTGAAACCTGAAATTGGTCAAACTTCCTTTAAAAGCTGGGATCATTCCTCGCACACATATTTCGATAAGCTCTCCTTCGTTGATGTCTTCATGACAATCTAGTGCGGGGCGCCGGAACCGCAAGATGTATCTTCCTATTTCCTCTCCTATCCACTGACCGTTCTTGCTCAAGTCTATTGTCGTGATTTTCCTCTTGGCTGAATAAAATTTCCCAAGGAAAAGTATGGACATGGTTGGCCAAGAATCCACACTTTCCTCTTTTAAATTGTCATACCAGGTGAATGCCGTGCCTGTTAGTGACTTGGAAAATTTCCTTAGACACAACTTTCCATTGGAGACTTTGTCATTCATTGCTGATAGGAATCGGCTGAGATGTTCCCGCGCGTTTCCTTGTCCATCGTATGTCTTGAATTTCGGAGAAGTGTAGTCCTCGGGATACTGATATTCTCGGATGCTTGCTGGGTATGGGCTGCTTACGAGGCAGTGATTGTTTTGTTTTATCATATGGTAATTTTGTTCCAAGTACTTTGCCATTTCTTCCTTCGACATTGTTGTTATCTTGTCATTTTTGTGTCCCTCGCCCTTTGTTGTTTCTTCGGGAGCGCTTTGGCCCGCCAATACTGCTTGTGCTATCTAGTCTTCTAGCTCCTGCTTTCTTTTTAAGCGCTCTTCTAGCTCTTTTTGTATGTATTGCAGGGCTGGCAATGGGGGTTTCGGCAGTTGGATCACTCGCATGTTCTTCCCCTGTGTTGTGATTATCTCTCTGTTTTGGGGTCCATCTCCCGTTGATTGTTTGATAGCGTCTTGGACTAGTATTTCTTCTTCGCTGTCTTCGTCTTCTATTATTATTTCATCCATATTGATAAGACGATTAGTCACTTGGTTTTCTACCGCGTCCGAGCTAGCACCTCCTGGGTGTGTCATGGTGAGCTAGGCACGAGCCTCCGGGTGTGGTCGCCAAATGTTGAGGGGTGATTTCAGTTTTGGTTCTACCCGTCCTAGTCACACCAAATGACCTCAGTTCACTAGGAATGGTAAGAGAGAGAGTTTCCTTTTTATTGTACCTTGTCCTTCCTTATATAGAATTTCCAAAAGCCCTTCCTTTTATGACATCATGACATATGTCCTAAACCTCCTTAATTACCACTAATGCCACTCCTTTTATAATATATGACCTTTCCTTCTGTACTAATTCCTCCTTTATCCCTTTTATTCTATGGATATCCTTCTATTGGACTTGGGCTTAGTCCCCAAGTCCCCATATCTCATATTGGGTTTACCTCTCCTCTAGGGGCACCCAAAATCGGTTAAGGGGTATTATTTTTCATGCATCAACACTAAGCATTGTTATTTTTGTGCTAATAAAGTACACTTGCAATGGGGATGAAAAGTTCGTAAGATGCAAGATGCACTTTTTTTTTTTGTATCAAACAAATTGGATAAGATTTATCCCTTAAAGAACTCGGATTACTATTGTCTAAAGTTTAGGCAAACTAATTATTATAATGGTAGTTCAAGTTTTTCCTATCGCTTGACAAGGTAATCTCATAAAAGGATTGATTATAGAAAGAGAGATGACTTTGTGAATGCGAAGACAAGATCTGATATTCCAAATTGGAGAAAGGTTGTTTCGCTAAGTATCCAAAAGGTCAATGGTCCTAATGGTATGAAGGAGAAAACTGCTCCTGCGAAACCCATCTATAAATGGGTCCCGAAGTCCTCCATTTCCAAGGAGAGACCAAAATTTAGTCACAAGAATGACACTTAGCTGATAAATATTGGTAAAAATGTTTATAAGAGTCTTCTTGAAAGACTAAAGAAATACATCATGTTGTATAATGTCTCTTGTACAAATGCACGTTGTAATAATGACACTCCTCATCACAAGTCAAAGAAGAAAAACAATATATGGAACATGAGAAAGTAAACCAAGCAAGAGGTCAAAGAATGATGATTTTGTCGTAGTCACATGTGACATATAAGATAAGGCTCAACTCAACACAATCTAGTTGTGTTAGAATGTGCATGCTCACCTTTGCGCTTAATCTTATGAAAGGTGAGGAAATGAAATAGAGCACATGATCTCTCGATCATTATATCACTGTTTAACATCTTCAGGAAGATTTTTCTCTTATTTACCCATACCTTCTCTATCCATAACTAAGGATTTGATAGAAATGGTAATTTTGAGTTTCCAGTGTTGATATCTACATGTCATATATGTGTAGCTCTTGTTTATATGGTTAAAACGAGCCAAAAATCACTGAATTCGGATATCATATGCAAAAGTTATGCCTAAAACAGTTTTGTGTGTGAATTCATGTTAGCATCCATTTGTACCTAGCCCAAGGACCATGTTCGGATCGGTCCCTACCTAAGACATACGAAGGAGTGGAAAAACTGTTTTTCCCATAACTTCTTTGTCGGAACTCGGAATGACCTCATTCATTTTACGTTGTTTTCGCAATTTCATTTCGTACAAGATTGAAGTAATTGAAATACTTGATTTTTTGTTGAATATATATGGTGTATTGCAATTGAGTTCGTGGGATAAATCGCAGTGTTTCAATCTCATATATTCGCTCACTTTCTTATGGTTAGTGACTTTTAAGTATATTGGATCATATATTCGTGATTGCTACATCAAAATCATAAGTAAGTTGTGATGATATAGCTCTGTAAGTCACATATACTAATACTTGTTTAAAATATAAAACTAAATATTTGGTATACATATGAGTACTCTTGATATATGAGATAAACATTGGTATTCATTAACTTTATGTTTCGGTCTCATATTGGTTATCTCTAATGATTTGTGTGACTTTTTGATTTAGCGGGATTAAGTTCTAGCCTTTTTAGGTGGGCTTTATCAAAGGATCATGATTAAATGTATTAGAGTCAAATTTGTTTGTGTTAGACTAGAAAGTCTAGGAATGTTGAGACATACAAATATTACTCTGAAGACTTGGAGATCATGAAGACATATCGACTACAATGAAGACATCATCCTTCCACTTGAGGTTAGTGATATGACTTGACTTGTTTTCATTCTTACCGTTACTTTCAAGTTGTTTAAGATTGAAAACATAACATGCGAGGTTATACATAATATTGTAGTATTAGACTTAGTCATTTTATTATGATCAAAGTTTCAAGGAAGAATATTTGATTACGAAGTATAACGTTTATCTATTGAACTTCGTAAATGCGGCATCAATAATCTATGTAACTCGTTACTTGATTGTGTATTGGATATAGGTGTTATTTCATCCTAGGAAACTATGTTTTATTACATATGTTTAGAGGAAGTACATATACAAACTTGTTTCGTAATTGAAAAGAAATCAATAGCCGTTTTGGTCCGGTTTTCTATGAAAATTTATTGGATTACCAATTTGAACCTAAATAAGAAATTTGGTACAACCGATGTTAACTTATGTTTAGAGTTATGGTAGAACCGATCCTTACCTAGTTTGGGATACACGGTAGAACCAATCTTAACCAAAGTTGTCGAAATCGTTCATCGGACCTACTCGGTTGGGGAGCTTGGAGCGAGGAACAATAAGTTCGGACTTGGAAATCGCCAAAACTCGGTCTACTACTCAAAGCTTATTTATTCGAGACTTATATATTGCTTCTCATAAGTCATGAATTGTACGTAGTTAAAATTAAAATTTTAACACTACCATGTAACTAAGTGTGTATATTGTTATATTGAACATATTGATCATTTATTTAGAGGTTTTTATGATTGAAAACTCCCATCTGAGGGGTTACAAAAATTTACTTTTCTGATTTTAGTGCATGCAAGGCCAACTCAGAAAAATCGTTAACTCGTTCTGCTCAAAAATCGGTCCAAATCGGCCGACTTAGTCGCTAAAAATCAGAAATAGCTTAGAATCGGAAATCGCCTCGGTCATATAGCCTGTAGAGATTACTCGGGGAGTAGTCGGCCTTGGAGAGCGATTTTGACTACACTGATCTTAACTTATGTTGAGAGTCTTGGTAGAACCGATCCTTACCTATATTGGATACATGGTAGAACCGATCCTAGCCTGTGTTGGGAGTTTTGGTAGAACCGATCCTTACCTGTATTGGGAGTCATGGTAGAACCGATGCTTATGTTGGGATTCATTGTAAAACCGATCCCTACCTATATTTGGAGACTTAGTAGAACCGATCTTAACCCATGTTAGGAGTCATGGTAGAATCGGTCCTAAGAGCAAAACCGATTTCCAATATTCACATATTACTTACGGTTTTGTGTGAGTTTGGAATTACGGTTTGCTAAATAGGTGTTTGTGGGTGAAAACTGTTTCTGCTGATTTTGGTAATTTTGGGTGTGTGGATGAGAAACGAATCTAAACCCTAAACAATGCACTGCACGGGAATACTTTTAATTCGAGAGATCAACTGCACAATCCGGCCTAAACCAAGAAATGGGCATTGTTCCGAGGCTTGCTTCGGTCAAAAAGTGAAGGAGAAGGGTTGGTCTTAGGGAGGGAAGCGAAGAGAGTGTTGAGACCAGAATGGTTAATTCTGAAGATGTGGCTTGTTTTGTGACTTGTATCAGAAAGTGGAACTGGCTTGCAGAGTGAAAAGCTATCAGTTCTTGGTGATTTCTGGATATTATGTTATTACCGACCAAAAACTTGTTGTTTGGTGGAAATAGCTGAAGCCTATTTATACAAGTCATATTTAAATGTACCCTGGTCTTGTAGGAAGTGGGAACGATTGGGTTATAGAAGAGTGGAGTAACGTATAACCGTCAGAAACCCATGCTTTAATGATGAAGGAAGTGGTTCCGTTACACCCGTTACTTCTTGCCGCCACTAATTGTCCCGCTTCATGACACTTTATTATAACGGGCATATTGCACGCCGCATGCTGTAAACCTCCAGACCAATACCCTGATGAGTATCCCCCAGTTTGTGACATGTTTGATGTCTCGAATGTTTTCGTGGAAAACGTGTAGCAGGTTGCTATGTGCGGCAAGTCAAAGTCAAGATTTTTTCCGCAGGAAAATAACATGTGATGCTATTAGGCACATCTTGGATGGTCGCCTAAAACTTGCCACAAGTCCGTCAGTTCGGTGGCGAACTTGGATGGTTGAGATTGCATCTCATGAGGAAGGGTAGCCGTTGATTATGGCTACCTTATGTTGGCGTCTGATAATGGCACAGTGGCGTTTTTGGTGTATGCCGGTGGAACTGTGATAAACACGTAAATGATATATTTTATTCCCATATTTATATTAGCTAGGACCCGATATTTTGGCTAATAAAACTATTTTAGTGCTTTTGTAGTAAGTACAAGTGAATTGAATCATCAGGAAAATAAACGGCTTAACTAGAAGCTAAATTGGCGTTTGCGACTTGTGGGACTTATGGAACTGGGCTGGATGGCTTATTTTGTGGTTTATGGGGCCTATATCACTGGTTCCCTCTTGTGGCAGTAAAGAAATTTCTTTGTCCAATGAAACATACGTTTAAACCACTAGAGCAGGTGTTGTGCACCTAAGGTCCACCACTCTCTAACCCATTTGATTGACACTTGAATTATGGGAGTATGTATCACCAAGATGTACCTGGAGCACCAAATTCCATTCCTTCTTATCATTTTGAAGTTAGATCAGGAGGAAATAATTGAATCAAATTATAGGAACAACAGATGGCATCGAACTGTCAAGGCTACACAAGGGTTTGTTGGCATGGAGTGATCGAATGAAACTGGTGATTTGAATCCGTGTTGGGTTGCTGTTGATTTAACGGAGAAGGTGTATATGCTGACTGAATTTGGAAGATATGGGGAAGCTTGGACTAGAGTGATGGTGGCTATTAGGACAGTTCTGGGATGCAAATGAAGAGTCGAGTACTACAGGAGGACTATCATGGTTTTGTGTGTGGGGATGTTGGCTCAGTGAAGGTGTTGAGACGAACTGGTGGAAATGTTGATGCTATGGCTGCTGTGAGTGTTCGAATAATTAAGAAGGCTGCATGGGAAGTGATGGAATCGAACTGCCGATACTCGAATAGAGATGGCAGTGAAACAATGATCCGGTCGACTGGTAATTGTCAAGAAGGTTCATAAACGGAAATTGCAGTTGGTTTTGCTTGGGACAATGGTAGATGGTTGCAGTCGGAGTTGGTTGGTTCTGAAATGCAGTTGAAGGAAGTAGGAGATGTAGGGTCTGTGTGTTGAGAACCGGTGCAGATGGTGTTGTCGCAGCTAGTTTGGTGGATGGATAAAAGAACAGCATGCTACTACGTACCCAAGTGGAGAAGATGAATGACAGTGATGTTTAAATGGGTCTTGTACCGAGAATAGCATCGTATTGTGCTCGATATTGAGAAATGAAGATGAACTAGGTGCAATCGGTGGAGGAATCTATGTTGTAGCCGAGAAGGACAGAGAACAAGAGCAGCACTGGTGGTGTTGTACTTATATGAATGGATTAGTTTGAACTAGGGTTAGTTCATAGTGCAGCAACGAAGATGTGGAGTTGATGATGCTGCTGGTTTGTTTTGTGCCGCTACAACCTAAGGCTCTACCACAACAACACGTCTATGGAGTTGGGGTTCGAGTGGAGTCAGTCGGGTTCTTTGGAGTATTGCACGAAGAATGCAAATTGAGATTTAGAAGACAAAGGAATAAATGCAGTTGGTGACCAATATGGACAGAATAGATGAGTACTGAGGTGGGTGCCGGAGTGGTCTGGGAATAGCAGTCGACGCTGTGCATTCGGTGTGCTACGACTGGGAAGATATTTGGTAGTGACTATTTAAGTCCAAAATATGGAAACAAAATCTCTTGATTTGAATGAGGACAAAATGAAATGGGAAAGAATAATCGTATGTCGACACCTTGGTCTTGCAACTTCACCACTCTTGGTGTTTGATTATGAAATAAGGAAAGTCAAGATATTCGTCTGGAACTGCATGCATAATATTTTGTACTTGGGAATTTTGGGGTCAGTCCAATGCACGTGAAATGGTAATATCTTACCATTCTTGGAAGATTATGATTGGTACGTGGTTAGGATGATGACAACATCTAGTTTCCGTTTTGTAACCCATAATTTTTTTTTTTGAGAAGCAGACAAGGGAGAGGCTGGCGCGGCAGAGAGCCGTGACTTCAGCTAGGGTTTGAGAGTTTTGATTTCCCATTTTCTTTTTTGCTTAGCTAGTTTGAATTTTGAATATGTTTATGGCTTTTGAGAAAGCCATGTCTAGCTAGAGCCATGTTAGGGTTTAAGTGGAAATCAATTATATTTTGAAAACTCTACATTATATGCTTAATAATGATTTGATTGATTAGTAGTTTTTCTTCATAATAACTTGGTTTATAATTGCTCATGTGATTTTCTTGATTATTTATGCTTTTCAATTGATATGGCGTGCTTGGGTTAAATTCTTTGACGTGATATGCTTTAGGATTGATAAGTAATGCTTTAGAATCACTACCCATGAAGCGAAGAAAATTACAGCGGAGAAACAGTATTTGAAAATGCATGGATTATATATTTAATGATTAGTAGAGTTTGCATAATTAATTGGTGGAAACCAAAAATCCTAATAACCCATTCCAACTTTGTTTATCGTTAGAATTTTATATTATATAATTTTGTTCCAAATTTATGAAAAATCGTTAAACATCATCTTGTTGATTACTTAGTTTTTGGTATTAGTCGGTAGAGTATTTCACACTCCTCGTGGGAATGACCTGTACTTGTCATTGTCTACTAGTTAGACATTGTGCACTTGCAGTTTATTATTGTAGGTTTCCGAGCCTACCAAGTTTTTGGCGCCGCTGCCGGAGAGTGGTTACAAAATACTCTCTGATTGATATCTTTTTGTACATGATTTTATTTTTTTTTTCTTTTAGGTTTCTTTAAGTTCCTCTTTATATAGTTTGTTTGATTTTTTTTTTAGGTACCTTGGTATGAAGTGTTGCGGGTGAAAAGGAAGTATGCACTCGCAAAACATTTGCAAGAGCCATTTGGAGGATCCACTAGAGGTTTGCTTAGCTCATTTTGGGTATGATTTTGATTATGATAGTGTTATTTGTGAAGTCAATGCCTTGTTAGACTCCACACCGCTGCTAGACACTAATAAATGGAAGCCCAAACTAGAACCTCTAGTTCTACACGAGTCTCAACTAGTCCCATCAGTCGAGAAAGCTCTGACCTTGACCCATAAACCATTGTCTGACCTATCAAGCTCTGATTTTTCTCATCTTGATGATACTAATAATGAAACCATTGTAGATGATAACAGGTCTATGAGTCATGATATTATTGCTCCATTTGAGCCAACATATGTTTGTGTGCGCTATTTTGCTCAACTTGAACCAATATCAGCCATGAAAGTTATTTCCGCTGATTTAGAGCCTGATTTAGGGCTTGCACCTCAACTAGAAGCTATTGAACAACATATATCTCTTTGTGTGAATGATTTACATACCCGGAAAATGCATGGATTGATTACTAAGGATTGTTTTGTATGGGGAATGGATTCACATATATCTTTGGATGATTATAGTGTTTGCAGGTGCATATTCTTAGCTGACCGGACTAGTTGGGTTGATCCCCAACTTTTCAGACTATATATATGATTGGCATCTTACGTTGTGGGTACCAACCTCACCTTGTATGAAATTACATGCTACTGAAAGCAGGGAAACAAATACCGTTCGCTTCATGGGAGTCAACCCATCAGATTTGTTCCCTTTACTCTATCTTTCACTTTTGTTTGTTTACTTTTTTTGCATAATATTTCTGAATCTCCCATCTTAATTTCTAAGTTGGATGACTCAATTACATTGAGGACAATGTAATGTTTAAGTGTGGGGGAGTGGGTTATTTGAGCATATAGATTTTTGTAGGTTTTCTTAAAAAAAAAAAAAAAATCATATTATGATCAGCTGTTGAGCGGGTCTAAAAAAAAAAATTGCATTTTCATGTTATGACCAGCTATTGAGCGGGTCTTAAGGTTTTGCATAGAAATTTTGATTAAAGAAAAAAAAATAGAATGATATGACAAGTTGTTGAGCGGGTCTAAAAAAAATAAAAAACATTATGACCAGCTGTTGAGCGGGTCTATTGTAGGGTTCTTATGACTAGCAGTGAGCGGGTCTATTCTTTTGTTTTTTTTTTTCCATTTATGACCAGCTGTTGCGCGGGTTTAAAAAAAAAAGGAAAAAAATTATCATGATCAGCTGTTGAGCGGGTCTATTCTTTGTTTTGCTCGAGGACTAGCAAAATATAAGTGTGGAGGTGTTGATAAGAACGTAAATGCTACATTTTATACCCATATTTATATTAGCTAGGACCCGATATTTTGGCTAATAAAACTATTTTAGTGCTTTTGTAGAAAGTACAAGTGAATTAAATCATCCGGAAAATAAGCGGCTTAACTAGAAGCTAAATTGGCGTTTGCGACTTGTGGGACTTATGGAACTGGGCTGGATGGCTGATTATTTGGTTTACGGGGCCTATATCATTGCTTCCCTCTTGTGGCGGTAAAGAAATTTCTTTGTCCAATGAAACATACGTGTAAACCACTAGAGCAGGTGCACTAACCCATTTGATTGACACTTGGATTATGGGAGTATGTATCACCAAGCTGTACAGGGAGCACCAAATGCCTTTCCTTCTTATCATTTTGAAGTTAGATCAGGAGGAAATAATTGAATCAAATTATAGCAACAACAGATGGCATCGAACTGTCAAGGCTACACAAGGGTTTGTTGGCATGGAGTGATCGAATGAAACTGGTGATTTGAATCCGTGTTGGGTTGCGGTTGATTTAACGGAGAAGGTGTATATGCTGACTGAATTTGGAAGATATGGGGAACTTGGACCAGAGTGATGGTGGCTATTAGGACAGTTCTGGGATGCAAATGAAGAGTCGAGTACTACAGGAGGACTATCATGGTTTTGTGTGTGGGGATGTTGGCTCAGTGAAGGTGTTGAAACGAACTGGTGGAAATGTTGATGCTATGGTTGCTGTGAGTGTTCGAATAATTAAGAAGGATGCATGGGAATTGATGTCATCGAACTGCCGATACTCGAATGGAGATGGCAGTGAAACAATGAGCCGGTCGACTGGTAATTGTCAAGAAGGTTCATAAACGAAAATTACAGTTGGTTTTGCCGGACAATGGTAGATGGTTGCAGTCGGAGTTGGTTGGTTCTGAAATGCAGTTCAAGGAAGTAGGAGATGTAGGGTGCGTGTGTTGAGAACCGGTGTAGGTGGTGTTGTCGCAGCTCGTTTGGTGGCTGGATAAAAGAACAACAAGCTACTACGTACCCAAGTGGAGAAGATGAATGGCAGTGATGTTTAGATGGGTTTTGTACCGAGAATAACATCGTACTGTGCTCGATATTGAGAAATGAAGATGAACTAGGTGCAATCGGTGGAGGAATTTATCTCAGTAGCGAGAAGGACAGAGAACAAGAGAAGCACTGGTGGTGTTGTACGTATATGAATGGAGTAGTTTGAACTAGGGTTAGTTCATAATGCTGCAACGAAGATGTGGAGTTGATGATGCTGCTAGTTTGTTTTGTGCCGCTACAACCTAAGGCTCTACCACATCAACACGTCTATGGAGTTAGGGTTCGAGTGGAGTCAGTCGGGTTCTTTGGAGTATTGCACGAACCTCTGCAACCAGTTGGACGAGATTTAGAAGACAAAGGAATAAATGCAGTTGGTGGCCAATATGGACAAAATAGATGAGTACTGAGGTGGGTGTCGGAGTGGTCTGGGAATAGCAGTCAACGTTGTGCATCCGGTGTGCTACGGCTGGGAAGATATTTGGTAGTGACTATTTAAGTCCAAAATATGGAAACAAAATCTCTTGATTTGAATGAGGACAAAATGAAATGGGAAAGAATAATCGTATGTCGACACCTTGGTCTTGCAACTTCACCACTCTTGGTGTCTGATTGAGAAATAAGGAAAGTCAAGATATTAAGTCTGGAACTGCATGCATAATCTTTTGCACTTGGGAATTTTGGGGTCAGTCCAATGCACGTGAAATGGTAATATCTTACCATTCTTGGAAGATTATGATTGGTACGTGGTTAGGATGATGACAACATCTAGTTTCCGTTTTGTAACCCATAAAAAGAATTTTTGAGAAGCAGACAAGGGAGAGGCTGGCGCGGCAGAGAGCCGTGAACAGCAACTAGGGTTTGAGAGTTTTGATTTCCCATTTTCGTTTTTGCTTAGCTAGTTTGGATTTTGAATATGTTTATGGCTTTTGAGAAAGCCATGTCTAGCTAGAGCCATGTTAGGGTTTAGGTGGAAATCAATTTTATTGTGAAAAATCTACATTATATGCTTAATAATGATTTGATTGATTAGTAGTTTTTCTTCATAATAGCTTGGTTTATAATTGCTCATGTGATTTTCTTGATTATTTATGCTTTTCAATTCATATGGCGTGCTTGGGTTAAATTCTATGACGTGATATGCTTTAGGATTGATAAGTAATGCTTTAGAATCACTACCCATGAAGCGAAGAAAATTACAGTGGAGAAACAGTATTTGAAAATGCATGGATTATATATTTAATGATTAGTAGAGTTTGCATAATTAATTGGTGGAAACCGAAAATCCTAATAACCCATTCCAACTTTGTTTATCGTTAGAATTTTATATTATATCATTTTGTTCCAAATTTCTGAAAAATCTTTAAACATCATCTTGTTGATTACTTAGTTTTTGGTATTAGTTGGTAGAGTATTTCACACTCCTCGTGGGAACGACCTGTACTTGCCATTGTCTACTAGTTAGAAATTGTGCACTTGCAGTTTATTATTGTAGGTTTCCGAGCCTACCAAACTGCGACATGACTGGTATAGCTCGTGCATGCCAGTGGCACGGTGGTATAAGTGGCGCCTGGCGTAGCCATGGCCACAAGATTTAAGTGGTTTGTCGCCTAAAACTTGCTACAGGTCTGTCAGTTCGGTGACGATGGCTGAGATTGCATCCCATGAGGAAGGATGGCCATTGATTATGGCCATATCTTTTTATGTAGCAAAGTGGCGCCATTGGCATAGTGGTGTCTGGCGTAGCCATGGAATAGCGGCATGCCAGTGGTGTAGCCGTGGCAGCTGTTTTGGCATGCTGGTGTTAGACCCAAATATGGCTCTGGCAACATTGGACTTGTTGCTAAGTTAAACTTAAGGCCTTAGGAGAATCACTTAACCTAGTTGGCATGGCGACTTTAGCTAAACTAGGGTTTGGCGTATCGAAACCTTAATTAGAATGTGCGCCATAAAGACGATTGGCGTGGCTGACATAGCCGGGCGCATGCCAGTGGCACGATGATGCAAGTAGCGCCTGGCGTAGCCATGGCCGCTAGATTTTGGCACATTGGTGTTAAACCCGAAATGTGGTGTGGTAACATTGGCCTTGTTGCCACAACAATCCCAATGCTCTGGGAAACGTTACTTGGCTTGGTTGGCGTAGCAACTTTGCCTGAATTTGGGTTTGGTATGCCAAAACCCCAATTAGTGCATGCGGCATGTGGCATGTGGCCGTGGCGCATCGTCGTTTTGTACAAATGGTGTCATAGCCATATCGAAAGAACCATAGCTCGTGGCATGTTGTGGGGCCCGAAGTGGCATAATTTGTGTCACGATTGGAAATTAGGGTTTCGACCATGCAAGGTCGTGTCTCTGGTTAGGATAACCACATTGAAGTCTGTTATGGCGTTGGCCACGAACATATGATAGGTTGGCACGTAAGTGCACTATTTTTGGTATGTTTCCACGTTCGTCATACTTCTGTGGTAAAGTGGCACGTTTAGCATGTTTGGCATGCCAATTAGCGTATTGGCGCAACCTTACCTCTTTTGATGTTGTGGCAGGTTTAGGACGACCTGATTGGTCAATTAAAAGAGGGGCCGACCAAGCATGGGTGTGTCCACTCTTCTAGTGTGCGTGTGGTAAGTTTAGAGCGACCTGATTGGTCGATAGGAAGGGGGCCGGCAAGCAACATGGGCCCGGCCTCATACTAAATGCGTGTGACTCATTTAGAGCGACCTGATTGGTCGATGGAAAGGGGGCCGGCAAGCAAAGGCGTGGCCACACTTCCAGCGCACCGTGGCGGGTTTAAAGCGACCTGATTGTTCTATGGAAAGGGGTCCGAAAAGCAAGGGCGTGGCCACACTTCCAGCGCGCCGTGACGGGTTTAAAGCGACCTGATTGGTCGATGGAAAGGGGGCCAATTGAGCAGCATGGGTGTGTCCACTTGCAAGTGGCGCCGGCTGGCCTATGGCATGGCCACACCTCCCTTTGTTGCTTTTCCCATTCCGCGGCTCCTTGTTTTATGATTTTGGGTAGTATTTTGCACCTACTAATCCATGGCGGATTAATTACCTAGTTCGCCTAGGCTTAATTTCGACAGGCAAGGTCTAATATATTGCGCAGCGCGCAAAACCCTAATTTTTGCAAATTAGTCAGGGTAATATCTGAATCTTGTGAATTATCACAAAATTGATTGAATTCTATGTGTTGACACAAAGTTCTTTAAGTTCATTGCCAGAGAGCAGTATGCTTTCCGATTGAATACTTTATGCAAGGACCTTATCCTTGATACTTGGAAATTCGTGCTACTCTGCTGCGAGTGAACACAAATTGCCATGCCATATCAAAATTAAGGGTTCAAATGGGAACATAGCACGTAAAGCATTCAAAGAAACTTATATTAATTGAATAATATAGGCGAGTGCCGAAATTTCTGAGAATATCTTGGATTGTTGCTACATGCACCATTCTGGTGGATATATGTTGATCAATAAATGCGCCAGTGAAGAGGTTGAACACTCATCACTTTTACATGGCTCTGTTTCTTTGCAGAGTGACGGCACATTAAATGTAGGGTTTTACAAATTTAGCCCTGAACTAAAAACCACCATCAACAATAGGAAAGTTCCAGATGTCGACATAATTTAAACATGTATATAATTCTTATCTTTTATTGTTCAAAGATATTCCTTGATACTCAAGGTGATCCCAAACCGAAATATTGAGAATCTTTTAAATAAGATTTTCGATTATATGTTCTTGATTTTACAGCAATCAAAACATATCTCTTGGAAAGTTATATTAGTTAAGTGCTAAACTAATATTAGATATTTTTTAAAGAGAGATTTCAAATTTACAGGTTGGATATTAGTTGGAAATATGAAAACCGAAATTAGGTACTTATTGCATATCTTGAGAATATTTTCGGTTTTGGAATTTCCTTGTTGTCCAAACAACCTTGGTCTATAAATAGTTGAGTCTCCATTTCTTGCAAACTATCCTAAGAGCCAAACAAACTTCATTCGTGTTGTTTCTGGTGGAGCCGTCTATCCAGAGAGGAAAGTAACCTAATTAGGCGAAATCTCTTAGAACCGCTCGTTTAAAGACTTTTGTGGGATCAAGAAGCTCTACGAGTACCGTTGGTAGGAAACTAGATAATCGCATTGTTATTTTAGTTTGCGATTTCGATTATTGATTTGATTGACTAAGGGTTGTTGAAACTTTGATTGCACATGGTTTGATTATTCTTGAGAGCCTTCTCTTTTGACATAATGGTCACTCAAACTAGATCAAAGTATTGACGGGATCATTCGAACTTTTTTTAGATCTAAAGACAACTTGTAATCATCATTGCTAACTGCACTCTGCGCTCGTGTGTTCGACGGGCTTAATCACTATGGAAAAACATAAGCTCCACAAATAGCGAAATCTTCTTCTTAAGTATATTTAGAAGCACAAACTCTGGGAGGCATTTTTCGTGATCAGAAAGAGATTTACAAAAAATTAAAGCGAACCTGTAAAAAAAATTTGGATGTAAAAGTTATGATTTTGGAAGTGAAAATAGTCAAATTTATAGATGATGAGCCTATGTCCGTAGAATTAGCTGTTATAGGCTCAAGGAGTGCCGGTCGGTTCAATCTGAGATGATGATCGTCTCATACAGAGCCTCGCCTCGGCCTACTCTTGGACGATCGGCTAAGAATATTTCGATCGTCTCAAGTTGAGTTGATCACTGTGGGGGTGGCCGGGTGGGAATTGGCAAATTAGCTAGTTTGCCCACCCACCCGAGTTTCTCTAAGACTAGCATGTAGAGGGAAGTCAACGTAAGAGAAATGGTACCATTACGGCCAATCCTATATCAACTTGTCCGTCTCGTAAATGAATCGCTGGGCTTAAAAACTAGCTCAAGTGTCTCCAAGAAAATAAGTCCAGCAGCAGCAGCTCAGACACATAATCAACTGGATCCTTTCACATGGCATTTTTGTTTCAGAAATTTCAAAAGGTAAGTGGTTTCTTGAAACCCTAGTCAGTAGTTCTCTTGTAATTCATTTCACTTGGGTTTTTATGATCGATCTTGATAGCATTATTCAGATCAATTTAGTTTTTGTTTAGTTGATTTTTGTAATTGGAAAACGAGATAATCTGTGAATTAGTGTAAATGAAGGATTGAAACCCAAAATATACATAGTTGAAGAGGATTACATGAGGCATATCTCTATTCTTGCTTCTTTTGTGTACTAGGTTAAGTTAGGGTTTTTGTAAAGAACTTGGTGGTGCATCTTTGTTTCCAATAAAACCTAGTTTCCATTTTTGCGCTGAGTGGCTGAATGAATTTCTTAAAAGGATGCTGTTAACATGTTTAGTAAATTAACACTAAAGAGGCAGGTTGTGGCGGTTAATGAGTCAGGCAAAATGGGGCATCAGGAGTTTGATATTTTCTTGTTCTGCCCAATTTGGAACTATAGTTAACTTTGAATTATATAGTTAGGCTTAATCTGGACAAAGGGTTTGGAACTAGAGAACTGGGTTTTACATTAACTCTTTGGGGTTAGCCTATACACAGTTTACTTCTATGGTTCTATCTGGAGACTTTATCACCACCATATCTACCTTGCATTTTATTCTTCACTTACTATTTTGAGTGGATAATAACATATTAGAATATCATGTACATTTTTAGTGAAACGAAGTGTATGGTGCGTTTTTAGCTAGAATTTCAAAGGATTAAGAGTTCAAGAAGAATTTCTCAAACTGCTATACAAGTTTGGGTGTTGGTAGGATAGATAAGGCAGATTTGACTCCTGAGACATGATGTCTTGTATGAATTGCTTTCGTTTTAAAAACGGATCTATTTTTTTCATTAATGGTTCTTCTCTTGCCGTTTGGTTAATATCTTGTATGCAACTCTTCCAGGCTGTTAGTGCTCTTGCAAAGAGTTCAACATTTGCCAAGGATCCGAGGCAACTTCAGTTTGAAGCAGATGTCAATAAACTCTTCCTTTACACCAGGTTGTTATCATTAATTTTTATTATTTACTTTTTTATTATGTAACTAGTTCCACTTGTAAAAATGTATTTCAGTTTGATGCCCCACAATTTGTTTCACTAGATATTTGGTTTCATATTTTCTTGCAATGTCTTAAGTGTATTTCTGGCAGGTTATGTTTTTTTCCTTATAGTTAATATCTCCTTTCAGCTATAACCGCTTGGGAGAGAATGCAGATGAGAAAGATGCGGAGGAGATTATCGAATTGGCTGGCAAAGCGTCCCTAACTGATCAGCAGAAACAAGTCCAAGAAAACGTCCATTCTCACATCAGAACCTTCTCCAAATCAATGGATGACATTCTGCTTCCGACTTCCAAGAGGTCGGATGAGTCACTTAATTCTTCAGTACAGGCAAATGCAGTACCTCGTCGTAGTGGGCTCAGTCTTGCTGTTGGTGGAGTTGCAACTCCTTCTAACCAACCCGGTGAGTGGATTTTAGTATACTACATCACAGCAAATATTCTCTAGACACTTGTACTTTGGATTCTGATATTTCTTGTTTTCCAGTACAGTTGTGCCTGAAACACAACCATTATTACAAGCTGAGCTGTCAAAAAGCTTTAAAAAGCATATGGGCTACACTCTTGAACTGAAACCATCTCAAATCTCCCACAAAGAAGCTGGCAGAGGTTTATTTATTGATGGTGAAGCTGAAGTTGGATCAGTGATAGCCTTCTATCCTGGTGTAGTATATTCGCCAGCTTATTACCGATACATTCCTGGGTATCCACGAGTTGATGCTGAAAACCCATATTTGATCACGAGATATGATGGGACTGTGATCAATGCACAACCATGGGGAGAAGGTGCGGATTTGCGTGAACTATGGGATGGGTTAACTGTACCAGAATTTCGTCCCAATCTCTCACAAGGTGCTGAGAAAGGTTCTGATAGGATGTGGAAGATGCTTAGTAAGCCTTTAGAAGGTGGTAGAAGAGAAATTGGAATGGAGATATTGGAGCGACGTAACCCACTAGCATTAGGCCATTTTGCGAATCACCCTGGGAAAGATATGGCCCCAAATGTGATGGTCTGCCCTTATGATTTTCCATTAACTGAGATGGAAATGAGAACTTATATCCCGAATATACTGTTTGGAAGAGACGACGAACCTGTGAAGATGAAGAGATTTGGTTCTTTTTGGTTTAAATCAAGGAGTTCCACTGAAAGTACATCAGATGTTCCTGTTCTGAAGTGTCTTGTTCTAGTGTCCACGAGGGCACTTCGTGATGAAGAGGTCCTACTGAATTACAGGCTAAGCAATTCCAAGCGAAGGCCGGCGTGGTATACTCCCGTTGATGAAGAGGAAGACCGGCGGAGGTGGAGCTAGATGCAGCCTTTATCGTCACATAAAAGAGGTAATGACTTGCTGTTTTTGGAAGAAGAGGTACGTACTTACCTCAGAGCTCAGTTTTCACCACTTCTTATGAGCGAGAACAGGACAGAAAGATTCTATTGGTTGGTTTAAATAGCGGGATGATTACATTAACATTCTCTTAGAGAAAGGAGAGAAATAAAAATTTGTGCCTTCTGGGTCTCAATTGAGAGTTAGGTGTAGTTCTTAATTTTTCTGATCACAGAGAAGCAGATGTAAACTATGTTGTGACTTTTGAGTTTGTTGGTTCTTTTTCTGTTCGTAAATTGTTTGTTGACCATTTTTTTTTCCGCTTTCACAAGTGCACAAGTATTACCCCTTTTTATCCATTTTCCTGTTGGAATCAATCTTGAATTGGACTTCCTTAAATGGAAATATATTAGCTGAGGAGCTCTTACCTTTCGAATCCTAACTGTCATACAAAAAAGTGGAACAACTGGGAATTCAATCCAGCGTAGAAGGTTCACAACAGGTAACAGGTTACTGTTCTCATTGATAAGTAAAGCTCCAATGATTTTGTTAGTATCGTTTAGCAGGTGTTTTAGTGGCATTATAGTGGAGGATGCTGGATGCTCTATTTAACTGGAAGTCAAAATCTTGATTTGTGCTAGTGTTTAGTGCCTGAGTGATCACTACGAGAGCAATGTGATCAAGTAGCTAACTGTACTTTTTCTGTTTTCTGTCTGCTTCTACGGTGGTTTTAAAATCTCTCCATTCTTATATCCGGATACATCTCTGGTGCGCATTTCATCTATGCTATCATTAACTTTACGGTCAAAAGAGGTAAATGCGGTATCTCATGATAAGAATGGCTTGGATGCTTCATATTTTTCTAACCTTATTATTAAGTTTGTGGTTCCTTTAGTAAAATATGGTTTGGTCCTTTTCAAGGCTAATTAATGCCTATTCTTCTCTTTTTAAATCACCTTTTCCATTTTATCCATAATTATTAAAATAATTAAAGATCTCTCTCTCTTATTTTTTCCTCTCACGTGAACGCTTTTGTTTATTTTCTCTACTAATTTCTCTCTCATTCTTACCTTAATATTTAAAAGTTTAAAAATTAAATATCTCTCAAAATATATGTCAAAAATTAATAAATTTTATATATTCTGAAAGTTCTCGATTTATAGCTTTCCAACGAGCAATTATTGTCGCTATGTTTCTGAGCTTTTTTTTTTTTTTTTTTATATGACTTCATTCCTTAAATGAAATTTGTTTGTATATGTTTTATACGGACTTCATTTCAACGTTTGCTTTTATATGACTTCATTCCTTAAACGAAGTCGCTTTGTCTATATGTTTTTATGGACTTCATTTGGAATGAAGTCGTTTTTTTTCATGTTTTTATATGGATTATCTAAATGAAGTCCATATAAAACACATACAAACAGTATTTCATTTCGAATGAAGTCCATATAAAACACATCGAAAATGAAGTCCATATATGTTTTTATATGGACTTCATTCCTTAAATGAAGTTTGTTTGTATATGTTTTTATATGGACTTCATTTCGAATGAAGTCTGTTTTTTTTATATGGACTTCATTCCTTAAAAAGTCTCGCTTGATATATTTTTATGGACTACATTGAATGAAGTCTGTTTTTTTCATGTTTTTATATGGACTTCATTCCGTAAAATGAAGTTTGTTTGTATGTGTTTTATGAGATTTCGTTTTAATGAAGTTCAGAGACTATATATTTTTATATGGACTTCATTTTGAATGAAGTCCATATAAAAACATTTAAAAAACAATTCATTCCATAAACGAAGTTCATATAAAACACATATAAACAGACTTCATTTCTGAATGAAGTTCATATAAAAAAAAAGAAATTAAAAGCTCCGAAACATACGATTAATGGTACTCGCTGAAAGCTACCGTCGAGGGCTTTCCTAATATATAAAATTTATCATTTTTAGATATATGGTTCAAAAGATATTTAAGTTTTAAATTTTATTTATTTATTTTTATTAAGAGAGAGAAAAACAAAAGGATCTGACATCACCTTAACATCAAACCATTATTTTCTATGACCAAATAATAATATATGTGTGTTTTATTACTACACGATGACATTTACATCATCCATTACATCACCCTAGACCAAACTATAATTTTTGCGACTAAATGATAATTTATATTACCAACAGAAAAATCAAACAATAATCGACTGCGCTAATCGATCTGTAATCTCTAATATATTATTTCTAGGACCATATGGTATTTCCTACTTTAGTTTTTTGTACATTTCTTTTGTTTGTTTGTTTGTTTGTTCATGATCCAAATCCAAAGCCTCGGTTGCGCCAGTTCATCTTTAATAATACAAGATGCAAGAAGTTAGTAGTGTAAGATAAAGCTTAGCAGTATTATATATGCATGGCATTTGGAAGCATGCTTCTCAACTGTCTGCAATGAACACAAAAGACATTCTGTTCATTTTTGGATCCAAACTTCAAGTAGCACTGATTGCATCCAAATGGCTCTTTTAAAACTTCTCTTCCTTTCAAGTGTTAATAGAATCATTCGAATTTGGATTTTCATCCGAGTTTCAAATTTAGTTCGGTAATTACAACATGATAATCAGGTTATAATAATGATCACTTAGTTCTGACTTTTTTCAATCAAGAATAAATAAATATAGAAACATCTAAACGTCCTCTTGCTTTTCTCACCTTCTTTTATTGAGAAACATCTTATGTGACCTCGGCCCGTCTATATATAACAGAGACAATGTATTTTGCATTTCATGTCCAAACAATAATACCTACAACTAAATGGGTCTCTCGGCACATTTTGTTTGCTTACTCTTCTTTTACATCATTTTCGCGGTAGTCTCTCAAGGACAAGACCCTGAAACAAAGACTCTACAAGAAGCTGATCTTGTCTGTCAACTTCCTGGACAACCCCCAGTAGATTTTAAACAGTATGCCGGATATGTTACGGTTGATGAAGTTTATGAAAAGGCTCTCTTTTACTGGTTCTTTGAAGCAACCAAAAGTCCTGAACAAAAGCCTCTAGTACTGTGGCTCAATGGAGGTATATAATCGTTCTTATATTTATTATTTTCTACTGTTTTCAGTTTGATGTAAAAAATTATATAGCACAAAATACAAGTCGGATATTTACCAGAAAGTCAGTCTCGTTTGACTAAGGTCGTGTATGCATGAAATTTCAAAACAAAGACGAATTGATACATTGAACTTCCATTTCAAAAAAAGAAACGATAAACGCTGGACAATTAGAGTGTGAAAATCAGTCGAAAACGGCCCTATATAAATTGATTAATTTGTTAAATTGAGAAATTATGGAGATATTTTGATTTATTTTGCTTATAAGATTGGGAAAATGGGTCATTTGTCCAAAAAAAATTAAAACACGGTTCAAATGGACAAGTAAAAAATTTTATGGGTGAAATGGACAAAAAAAAAAATAGCAAGGATGAAACTGGATTCATCCTGGCTTAAACTTAAAAAATAGCAAGGATGAAACTGGATGCATCCTGTGTAAAGTAAAAAAAAGAAAAAAATATTTGAAAATGGACAGGATGAAACTGGTTATATCCTGCCTATTTTTCAATTTTTGTCCATTTAAACAGTATCTAAATCTAACTGTCCTTTTCACCCAGGAAATTTTGATTTTGGTCTTTTTAACCAATTTTGTGTATAAGATTTTCATGTACTATTTCTTTGAAACAGGGCCAGGTTGTTCTTCGGTTGGGTTTGGAGAGGCACAAGAACTTGGTCCCTTCCTTGTAACTAAAGGTTCTGAGTTAAAATTCAATAACTACACTTGGAATAAAGGTGAATTTCACAAAGTCGAAATGTTTATTCTAAATTTTACTAAGCTAAATTTTTCCATGAGAGGAATGATTGACTTGGAGAATTCATACTACAGCGGCCAATTTGCTATTCTTGGAAGCTCCTGCTGGGGTAGGGTTTTCGTATTCGAATAAAACCATCGATACTTATGGAGACAACGTCACTGGTAATGGATACAGAAGACTGGTGTCCCTTCATTTTATTTTCTTCGAAACCGAATCATTTGAAATAAGTATTAACCTTTATTGTTTGTCTTCAATGGGTTTCTTTTTCTAGCTCAAAATTCATATACATTTCTCCTAAACTGGCTTAAGAGGTTCCCTCAATATAAATCAAGTGAATTCTACATAGCTGGGGAGAGTTATGCAGGTATTCTAAATCTAATCGTGCTTTTGATAATACAACTGATCTTTTTAAATCTACAAGTAGAGTAATTTGTTGTTGTTTTTTCTGCATACTAGGACATTATGTTCCACAACTTGCTGAAGTGATTTTTGATGCAAATGAAATGGCAGCAAAGGAGGATTATATTAACCTAAAAGGTTTTATGGTAAGTTGTAATACTAGTTTTCTACTAATGAAAATATGCTGTAATTAAAATGATTTTATGTGTTTGGCAGATAGGGAACGCATTGTTGGATGACGATACAGATCAGACCGGCATGATTGATTATGCATGGGGCCATGCACTAATATCAGACAAATTATACAGTGAAATCAAAGAAAACTGTGATTTTAGTAAAGAAAACTACACAAAAGAATGTTTGGATCCACTTGTTAATGGATATTACGGTCTTTATTCGATGAATATCGATATGTATAGTTTATACACTCCTACTTGTCCCCAAGGAAACCCAAACTTCACCAGCAACGTTGCTGCATTAGGGTTGCTTTCCAAATCTCCCTCGAGAAGTGTACGCACTTTTTGTTATCCATTTAATCATGATTGATCGCCTTATTATGTGTTTGTATAGCTCATTTCTTTTTATGTTCATAGGAGATTTTACGAAAAATGCCAGCTGGTTATGATCCGTGTTCCCAAAACCATGCAACGACGTACTTCAACCGTCCAGATGTGCAAGAAGCTTTGCATGCAAACGTCACCAATATTTCTCGTTCGTGGTCGCTTTGCAAGTGAGTTGTTCATAGGAGTAAAATTTTGATCTTGTTGTAAGTTGTTAATTGTGATGAAACACTATTTCTTCAGTAATGCTATAAATATCGGATGGAATGATTCATCCCCTTCAATCCTCCCGGTCATCAAGAAACTCATCGATGGTGGTCTTCGTATATGGGTTTACAGGTAAAAAAAAAAAAAACTTAATCTTTGTCTCTCAGCCGATATTTGTCATGTACAGTCCAGAAATTTTACCTCTACATCGATCAAAAAAAAAAGAAATTTTACCTCTACCTTTGTCAAACTTTACCAGTGGAGATACAGACGGAAGAGTTCCAGTGACTTCAACGAGATATACACTAAACAAGCTTGCTCTCAATATAACTCTAGATTGGTCTCCTTGGTACAACCAGAAGCAGGTAACTTTTTGTCCACACCTCAAGAGTAGAAAGAAGAAAAAATCAACCGATCAAAAAAAAAAAAAAAAAAAAAAAAAAAGATCAAAAAAAATCATTGGAGGTGCGGGGAATCGAACCCCGTGCCTCTCGCATGCGAAGCGAGCGCTCTACCATATGAGCTACACCCCCACGGTTAATTATCATTAATTATGCCTTAATAATATCTAAAATTAATTCATTAATTCTTGGCATTTAAATTGTTTTTGTAGATTGGCGGTTGGACTATTGTGTACGAGGGATTAACGTTTGTGACAGTAAGAGGAGCAGGGCATCAAGTTCCTACGTTTGCTCCAAAACGTTCTCTTCAACTTATTAGACATTTCCTGGCAAATAAGAGGCTGCCGTTTGTTCCGTTCTAAACTTGTGAACTCCTTTGAAAGGGAAATGGTACCTCTCTAATTTAGAACCTAATTTATGTGGGACAAATAAAATGTGGGGTAAAAGTTCATCCCCTGCCTGCATGCGCATGAAAAAAGGCTTAGCACTTTTTTGAGTTGGTTGGGCTGGGGTTGATTGATATTCTTCCTTCGATTATTCCATTCAATTTAGTCAGTGTCCATGCTTGCCTTTTCTCTTCTATCTTTTTTCCATTGGAATCTTCTATTCAATGTCTTACTGTTTTGGAAGTATACCTTAATTTCTTTATGCCAATTACCTTTCCTGGCATTTTTAGGGGCGACCCTAAAAGAATTAGGGGCGACACTAAAAGACAAAAAAGGTCACCCAAACCTAAATTTAAGCTACCCCTTATTTTCGATTTTTCGAAATGGCCAATATGCCCTTATATAATCGGTAGCCAACACCATAATCGGTAGATTTAAGGTGAATCGGTAGGTTAAACTGAAACAATACCTACCGATTATTGTGTAGATACTTCGGCTAATAATCCCTTTCATAATCGGTAGCTTATCCAACTTGTAAGACTACCGATTATAAGGAGCCCCATGTCCAACCTTGGCCAAATTCCATGGGTTTTGAGGGGTGCAGAGCGAACCATAACCACTTGGCCTGAGCTGTGGATGTAGCCATAATCGGAAGCCTAATAGGTTACATACACTACCGATTATAAGTTGCCCCAAAATGAGTTTTTTCTAAAATCCTTCACGTAATGAATTTTGAAATCTACCATAATCGGTAAGGTATATAATTATATAACCCACCGATTATAACGAGCCCCGGATCTAACCTTTGCCATATTTCATAGGTTTTGAGTGTACACAGACAGCCATAACCACTTGGTTCGTGTTTTGGATGCAGCGTTAATCGGGAGTTAAATATATTACCAAAACATCCGATTATGGGTTGCCCCAAAATGAGTTTTTTCTAAAATCCTTCATGTAAGGGAATTTGAAATATACCATAATCGGTAGAGTTAACAACTTAACAACCTACCGATTATAAGGAGCCCCAGATCGAACCCTTGCCAAATTGGGGCAACCTATAATCGGTAGGTTGGCTATATACCCTCGCCCAAAAGACTTCGGGTGTTAACCTTCCTGCTATGACATCTTCACGTCTTGTTTCACGATACCATGTTTTCACAATGACCAAATCTTCATCTGCGTCAAACGTTGCCATGCTTGTAAGTTGAGATATAGAATGAATTCACAAGAGTAGACGATGGAAAATCTATTTGTAGAATACACAATGCTATATATGTGTTGTTTGGTGCATAAATAAGAAGAGTTTACCCTCCTTATATAGATGAGAGTCCCAACGTCTCTTTTTTTTTTTGAAATATGGCCGTTGATACGTACTTTTACAAGACTGTACTGAAATTGCGTACAATTATTACACACAATCGGTAGTAAATGTTTGAACAAAGCACCCGATTATTCGTAATCGGTAAATATGTATTGTTATATACTTCCGATTATAGGATGTTTTGTCAACAGAGTTCTCAGTTTCATTAGAGTAGTATAATCGGAGGTTTCTCAATATGTATTATCTACCGATTGTGTGTGGTTTTCGAGGCACGGCTAGTTTCTTTTGAACGAACTAGCCGTTGGAGTATAATCGGTAGTTAGATCAACAATTAAAACTTCCGATTTTCATAAATATTTTGAAATTCATAACAATATCATCTACACATCATCATAATTTTACATTGAACTCCCTCAATTCTATTACAAGGTATTGTGATTAGCGTCGTGGACGTGTTGGACGAGTCCTAAACGGATTAAATCTTTCCATCGCCCTAAGGATTCTAAAATGAGCTTCATAACGGAAGCTTGATCTTTTCCATCTCCGCCATTCCCCGAGAGATCGTTCTATAACCTCATCATTGGTTTCACCCCTCAATCGATATTGATTCACAAGATAAGTTAAATGGACGAATTCTTGGACGTGTCCATTTATTGAACCAACTCGGCAGAAAAGATCAGCGGAGTGACGGTTGTTTGGGTTACCGGTGTCGTCGCAGAATTTTTCGTGAATTTTCCCCAAATAACTCATACTCATTATGCCTCCTACCCTACGTTCTTCTCCTCGTCTCGGATAGAATTGAACATAGCGCCTACATAAAGATAAATCTTCTTCGATCGTGAACTCCGTAGGATTAATGAATGGTTGGGCCATTATGTTGAAGATGATGTTGGAGAGAGTTTAAAGGTATTTGTGTTCCATAGAGAGTAAAAGGATACAATCCTTATATAGAGTTTAGAGTTCCAACGGCTCTATTTTGTTGGGGCAACTGTATAATCGGTAGTCAAATGAAGTATTTGAACTTCCGATTATACAGTTGTCCCAAATTTTGTTTTTGTAGAAATGTCATTTTTTTCGAATTTGGGAACTAGAATAATCGGTAGCTAATAACCTACCGATTATACAGTTGCCCCAAATTTTGTTTTTGCAGAAATGTCATTTTTTTCGAATTTGGGAACTAGAATAATCGGTAGTTAATAAGACTTCCGATTATACAGTTGCCCCAAATTTCTTTCTTGGCGAAATCACCAATTTTGGGAATTTAGGATCTACTATAATCGGTAGTCTCTTGAGGTTGTTTTTCCTACCGATTGTTATAGAAGCCAGATGCGAGTTTGGCACAAAATCGATATTAATCGGTAGTATAATATAGTTACTAAGCTTCCGATTTCTTTATAATAATCGGGCACAAAATAGCTTCCGATTGTGTAAGGGCATTAACGTATTCTCCGCGTTTTTGGACATCCCTTAACGGTGTATATGGGTTGGGAATAAAAAGTCGCCCCTAATTCTTTTGGGGTCGCCCCTAAAAGTGCCAGGTTACCTTTCTATATTCTTCTTGTTCTTTCTCTTCTTTAAGCTTCCTTCAAACAAGTTAGCTCCATTTACATTTTACTTTTCATTTTCTGAACGGCAATGGTTAAGATAGAATCTTGTTTGTCCGTACTGATTTTCGAGCTCGTTATTAGTTGTTTCGTATGTGGATTAGCTTTTGCTTAAAACTGAAAAAAATTAAAAGATTGTTCCTAGTTTACTATGGGTTCTTATCTTCGCCAAAATAATAAAATTCTCTAATTCCAACTAGACTTTTATAAGTCAAATTTTTACTCGATAAATTAATAATTTCGCCAAATAATTTTTTTTTGGCCATAAGACTATTAATTTATCAAAATTTTGCTTTAGCTTTGACCATTGTTGTCACGTTGTCAGTGGCTTGGACCAAACAAGTACTGGCTCATAGGAAATAAACTTTCACTATCTTCACTAATTAATTCAATTTTCCTTTGTCAAGAATGACTTGAACCACGGCGATCAAACACACATATTAATTAACGTCAAGCATCCAAGTTAAATCAAAATCGAGCGTAAAAGAAAAAATCTCATTTTCATTTGCTTGAATATGTAGATGATTAAGGGTTTATGATCATAAGATTGTTGTCTAAGCAAGGTGTCAGAAGCTTTAAGAATAAATTTTACAAATATGATAGAGCTTTTCTTTTTAAAGTACAATGGATTGAGGTATTTGAGCTTCGGAGAGAATGGATTAATTTTTTATTTTATTTTTATGTTTAATCTTGATGTAATTTGGATGTTCGATCTTAATTTATTTATTTTGTTTTCTTGATTCAACTTATATTTTGATTAAGAAAAATTAAACTAATTGGTGATACTCAAAGAGGTTGACTCTCCAAGCCATTGACCAAGTCTCCTGTGGTGAAAAAAGTCATGTGAAGATTGAGAAAAAGAAAACCAATTGTGAAGGTTGGAAGTAGGATAGTGAAACTTTAAGTTCATAAGAACAAAAGCTCATAACATGCTCATTTCGTAATTTCGCTCACCTCATGCAAATAAATGTAAAGCTGTGCTACATTTCCTAGCCGAGAGTAATTACCTTCTTGACGATGCGAGTTTCTGCATATTATATACCAGTACCTTTAATAATAATTCATCGATATTTTTAAAAATCCAGATAAGAAAAATAAACATGTTAAGAACGCATTGTTATCCAACCTTCCGTAAAAGATATAGAGGATCAGAAAAGAGCAAAAAGTGTGGTGTCATCCATCACGGATATATAGATAGATCCGGTCAAATGCTTCGAGCATAAACCATGACAACTTAGAGAAGCAGCAATATCAAATACACCTTTTTTCAACAATTGAAATCATATGCATTCATTTCTCGTTGTACTACACTACCACTTAAACTAAGAGAATATACAACTTAAACTAAGAGAATATGTTGAGAGGATCACTTAAAAGAGACTTAGGAGCGTGGCACCACCTAAAAATAAACAGTGTGAAACATACGACACCTTATTTAACCATTTTTGTTATGATCATACACTTTATAACTACTTCTGTTTTTATTTGTTAATGGTGGGTTTGGATGTAGAATAGGTGGAATTTATGGGTCCAGGGGGTTTGTTGGAATTACGTTTCTCTCGATACATTTGGTTGTCCGAATCCTTGGAATCACGTTTCCTACGGGAATCAGTTTTCCAGCAAATCCTCCATATGGAGTCCGACCCCTCCCCCTAAGATTTGCTGGGAAACTTATCGAGGGATTTATGGACCCACTATCTTTTAACTCTAAAACCCATATGTATGCAATTTTGAAATTTGAAGGTAATGCCAAACGGTACAAAGACTTTAAAACAATAAAACCCTAAAAATCCTATGAATTTAAACTGGGTTACCAAACATATAAGGGATTCATATGAATTCCAGAATTTGTAATCCCCTGGGATTATAAGTTCCTGGAAACGTGAATTCTGTAAACAAACCCACCATAAATATATTCATCACAACTGTTTAATAGATGTCTGGATTTTGGATAGCATTTTGCTGGTAGGATCCAATATCTCAAATTCATGTTTTAGATAGCATCCATGGGAGTTTATTAACATTTTATTGCCATTTAGAGTAAAACATTGTTCCACTGGTTTGTAGAGATCATTTGAAGGGAGGGTGATTTATTCGATTGCTGCATATAAATCCGGGAGACAATTTAGAGAGTCCCATATATGAACTCAACCTCAATCTAAAGTTATGATGTTTATCTTTTTCATACTATCATAGCTTTAAATCCTAAATATGTCTCGGGAAAATTGGGAATATGTCCCGTTTTCACTAATCCGTTTGGGGATCTATCCCATAACGAAAAATATTAAGGAATATGTCCTAGAGAGAGAAAAGAGCTGTTAAATGGTTAATATTCACATGTGAGAGGTTACATGTGTTCCTAATTTTACACCTTAACCCTTGGACAGATTGTTATCTCGTTTCCGTGAATCGAAAATGGAGATGGTTCAGTAGTGGACGCTATTGCAAGGATAGTCATGATGGTGGAGCGAGTAGCGAGGCAACCATCCCTTCCAGAACTGTGCAATCGTGGTGATACAAGTACAAAAGAGAGGGAAAAGATTTACAGGAACTTTTGTTAATTCAAGACGAAAGAAAGTGATTTACAGGACAGAGTTGAGATTTCTACATCTACTCCTTGGATCTTCCTTTCAAGCTCATATGAAGCTTTGAATATCGTTCTCTTTATTGAATAATTGTCAAAGGAACTCGAAAAAGCTAAGTTTTACCGTTAATGCCTTTTGTTTGTGGAGGCCAATTGAAACCTGTACATTTGATTTGAGTGAATGAATGGGATTTTTTAATCCTACACACAATAAGATTCAATTACTTGATGATAAAGGAATCTTCTTCTCTGAATAGATCCAGAATGAATGAATTGGTTTTTATAAGAAGGTTAAGCTCTCTGAATTTGTTTCTCAACGAAAAGATACGTAACTTATTCGGATTTGATAAGGTTAAAAATGTGAAATTGGCACAGTGTAACTTCATACATGCGACAAGTTACCTATTTAACGTTTTCTTCGTTTTCTTTCTCTTTCTGGGACGTATTCCTTAATATTTTCCGTTATGGGATAGATCCCCAAACGAATTAGTGAAAATGGAACATATTCCCAATTTTCCCATATGTCTACTAGCAAATAAATGCAATGCAAAATGTAAGTGAAGTGTTGCCAGAGATCTCTAGCAACGCGAAAATGTAAGAACATGTTAATTCTTAATTTTATCACAAAGGAAACATGCATATGGCAAGGAGTCCAAGGACCGTTATGTTTTTACAAAGAAGAACATCTTAGTAGGTTTAATAAAGCAGTCTTTCTGAACCTGATTTCATGCCCGCACCAACCCTAGACTTAATGTTTTGAGAATAGATTTCTTGACAATGCATTATGCCTCCCAAGATTGTTGATCCATAAAGAGTTTTAGGAATTTTTGCATGCCGACGCATATTTTTCTTTGAACCATATTTTCTCTGGCTGTATATAAAAGTATATGACAATTACATTTCACTGGTATATAGATAAGTTTTTTTGCTTTTTCAGGATACAAATGTTGACTGAACATGTAAAATCTTTAAGATTTTTCTTTTCTGTTTTGCATTTTTCAAGGGATGGAAGATTAATTTTTTTTTAAAATTACCTTTTTAGAGTCATATATATGGTGTTGCTTATGATGGAGATTTGAATGAGTTGTTAGAGTATTGCTCGGTCGAACCCACAAGTATTTCTATGTTAAGTTTGTTGTCAATGATAGGTGATTAAAGTTATGTCTTGATTTATAGTATGCTAAACTCAGTCTCGTACTAGGATTAGAGCATGGTAGATGAGTATCAGAAATCACCGAATACTTTCGAAGATTAAAGACTGAAGATCATCGAAGACATATGCGAGAACTTCATCAACATAGGTATGTGAAGACAGACTATTCTATCTACTCATTATTTCTACCACTCTATCTTCTAAGACAATGTCGTATAACTTTAGTATATGATGATCTACAAAGAAGAAGTTTCGCCTTCAGGTTTGTCCTCGTCTAATATCGAAACATGAATGCAAGCATTGGATATTCGTAAGACTTATTTATTTTGAGGTTGAGATCAATCTTGGTGTTCAAAAAACTAGGTATGTGAAAGAAAACCCAAACAATATCAAGGTGTACTTTTGTTCATGAACTGAACTTTTGGTTAGCGAACTGTGTATAAAATTGATGTTACTGAATTCCAAAGTACACAAGAGTTTATGAACTGATTTTTTTTAGTTCTCGAACTATACGGTTTCAATATGTTCCTCGAACTTTTGAATTTTTTTCTTATGCTCATTAACTAAATTTCTAGTTCGTCGACTATATACTTTTGGGCATGTTCCTGGAACTCCAAAACATGTTGAGATCGCGAACAAAGTTTTCTAGTTCACGAATTGGTCCGATTTTGGGTATTACCGAACTCCAATTTTATGTGATTTTTCACGAACCTTACTTCGTCAATTGTGAGCTAACTCTTGTGTATGATTCGTTAATCAATAAATACTCGGGTGGATATTCTTCTTTATATTACAACGCAAACTTCGCACATGCTTCCATGGTTTTCATTCATTCGAATCAATATATATTGAGAAGTTAAAGTTTAACTGGGACTAAAGTATTTTTTAAACATTGAAACTAGTTCACAAACTTTCTTTGGGGACAAGAAACAATTGCTTGAACTTTAAGCAATCTAGCTTGTTTCATCACTATAAATAGAGGATTCTCTAACTATGATATTCAATCTCGGCATAATGTGTCGTAGTTGCTGATAGAGTGGTCGTCTAAATACCTACATTTCCTCAAGAAACATAATTAGGTTACAATTTTGAAGTCTTCACTAAGGGATTCGTGAAGCCCGGTTAGACTATCTTATACATGATATATCCCTGGTATCCAAAATCTTATCTTGATCATCATAGTTCTTATCTGTAGGTGTAAATAATCCACAGATCCAGGTGGAGGGATCCTAAGCGATGACGTACCAGTAATAAGGAAGAAGTGAAGCACCAAATCATCCCCCCCAAGACTTGGCACGAGGAAAGAGGTATCCCGAAGAACATAAGAGGCCAGCACGTGATAGAGAGATGTCTGTCGGACGCCAAGGTAATAAAAGCCCTGACAAGCTAGCTGGAGAAGATAAGAAGAATCTGGACAAAGTGGGGTCGAAAGCTAATAACATCGGACCAGGATAAAGGGCGACATCAGCTCATGCAGTGTCAAACGACCAATATCGGATAGAAGAATATCGAGAGTCACATTTACCAAGATCGGGTCAACATCTCGGACGGAACGTAGCTCATCACCCGAGAAGAACATCAAGGAAGATATATTATGACTCACAATGTAATTTGGATGTATCAGCATGTTGGCCTATAAATAAAGAGCCTTGTAAAGAGTTTAGGACCAAGTAATCCAGTGAGAGTGAGAGTGAGAGAACACTAAGAGCTTTGTGGAGAGAATAGAGAGTTTGCTAGTGAGAACCATAATTTGTAACCTTGAATCAAGTAATAAGATCATCGTTTCACCCCCGTGGATGTAGGTAATCATGCCGAACCACGTATATCTGTGTTCATGTTCATCTATTGCTAGTTTACTTGTAGTATGTGTTCTTGTGATCCATTGGATGTGGTAGTAGGATTTTCCGCATCTACATTCTGGCGCCGACAAAGGGGACCGTCTAACATCTTCGGATATCTTGAAATCAGTCGCTAAAAGAGAGAAACCCAAAGCTCCTAAATCACCTTGTGTGTTAGTTGAAGCTAAAGGAAGAACTCTTTTAGTTAGACATGCTAGTAGATGGAACTTACAAGTTGTTATTTTTCACAAAAAAATGATCTCTTTACTTTTAAAACTTCTTGAGGTAGATATAGTAGAACTTCTTTTAATCTCGGTGTCAAGTTTTCCTTGATGGTGTTGTTGTTTTTTTTATTTTCTTAGCTACGACGAGTTGTTAGAAAGATTCAAAGCTCCCAAAATAGCATCTCTGATGTTTGGTTGTAGCTAGATTGAAACTTCATCTCGCTGCCTGTTTTCTTTCCATGAGGATCATTAAAACTATGAACATAGCGTTAACACCGGTGAATCGTCTCAAAACCATTGAGTTAGGGTCACCAAAACTATGGCTGGAAAGGATCTGATAAGCACTTTAGGGACAATCTTGTTCTGATCTCATAACAAGAGCCTCACAATGTAGCTAAAACGAAAAACCCAAATAATCCCAAGGTAAAGCTATCCTTGAGGAATTCCAAGGAAAAATTATAGAGAAAAGTCGAGAAAATCTCATTCCGATAACATAGGGCGGTGGTGACACCGGCAGAACGATTGAGGGAGGTCACCACATCAAAACTTGGCCAAGAAAGAAACTTTTCGATTAGTAGTACGGGAAGTTAATGATTTCCGGTACAAGGAATGTTATGACAAATAATGATTAATGCATGGTGAGAGTACCGAAAGCGAGGTAACAAGGCGCTTTTTCAAAACCGTCTTACTAGTCAAAACCACCTAGTTTGCTGAGCTCAGCACGGCAAAATAGGAAGAATCGTACTTGGTTGGATTCGTTCTAGATGTTAGAGCTTTTCCCTTTTGTACTTCGTTCGTAAACCTTTTCGAAAATAGTTCAAAGTGAGGTGTTGTATATTTTGCTGACGTAGGTAGGGAAGAATCTCGGAAGAAAAGGCGTACCCAAGCCGATGGCTAGCACTTCTGGTACGGGCAGAATTCTAAGGAACCGCACTGTGGCCGGCACCAGCATGCAAGAAGGAGTGACTGATTCACGACAAGGGAGCGATCATCGAAACTTACCTAAGTAAAATCGAGCACCTGCTGGAGGGATGGATACAGTCGATGAGGAAATCAATCTCGGACAGGATGCCGACAACACTTTCTTGGGAGATGTTGAACCAAGCTAGAGGAGGCCTGCAAACATGATAGATGGACTGACAGCATCCGACACCGAGGACGATGAGGAAGCACTAATGATGCAGGAGGATCGAAGAAGAGCCAGGCAACACGCTGAATATCAGAACGCCTTAAACAGAGAGGAGTAAAGGCTTAGGCAAATCCGGCTAGGAAAGAGGGATGGAACCCGAAACCTCCCACCAGCAGCACCCCCAGCCGCACCACCCGTTGTACCCCCAGCAGCACCACCAATTGTACCAGGAACCCATCCAAATGGCCACTCTAGCTACGAGAGCACGGACCCGACATTGATGGCAATTCTTACAAACCAGAGAAGGCAAGAAGAATTGATGAGAAAGTTACAAAGAAGAAATCTGGCACTAGAGCACGAGAATTATCAGCTCCGAAACCAGAGATCTAGATCACAAGGGTCCTCGAGTCAAGGTGCCTCAAGCAACCAAACCCGATCAGGGCATACCCGAACTCCACCACCTGGTCGAGGACGTATACCCTATCCTAACCGAACGAGAAGTGGATATGGTCCTCCCTAGAATTCCTCGACCGATGAAGAAGTACACAATGAGAGATCCAATGCTTCGACTAAAGCTCTCGAACAAATGGTTAAGAAGATGGTTGGAGATGGATAGGACGACAAGTTGGTAGAAGTAATTAGTGAAGCAAAGAAAACTCTTTTTACCCAAGAGCTAGAATGAACTTCATTCCCCCCGAAGTGTACGCTTCCTACATTCCCTTCCAGATTCGATGGAACCGGTGACGCATGAGAGCACATCAAGATGTATTCTATGTCGTTATTACAATGGAAGGATAGTGATGTGGTCATGTGTAAGTTTTTTCCAGCTAGTTTGGAAGGAGAAGCGAGGAACTGGTTCTACACTTTACCCGATGAGTCTATAGGTAGTTATGGAGTCTTGGTGGAAACGTTTCTTGAAACCTATATGAACAACAACATCGCTAGACCAAGGATAAATAAGTTATTCTCTTTGGCACGAAGCACTACACCAAATTCTGGGATTAGAAACAGAACCAGGTTGTTACTAAAACGGGTTGTAACGGCCCTCGCCTGTTGCAAAAGTGGGTGTTACATTTTTTTGTAACGGCTTTGTGGCCGGTTAATTTTTTTATGACGGCCCTCGTAATGTGCTTGAGCCGTTACGAATTTGCCACGTGGTAACAGCTCAGGGCCGTTACGATTTTTTTTTTGCAACAGAGCTGTTGTAACAGCTTAGAGCCGTTACGAACTTTTTTGTAACAGCAAAAAAATTACTGTTGGTACATTGACCTGGTCAAAATTGGATATTATTGACCAATTTTGACCAGGTCAATATTGACCGGCAGTTCATTTTCTACCGGAAATAAGCCAGGCATTCCAAATATCATGCATACACCTTTCATTCCATCCATAATCCACATTCAATACCTTCTTCGATTAATCAATTCATTTCAACATTCAATCAATTCAAAAAAGAATACAAATTCTTTTAAGTACAAAAAAATATTTGTTAAGTATCAAATTCTGAGGGAAGTCATAGAAACCTACTAAGTTCCTAAGTTCAGTTCATTCTCACTTAAATCACTGTAAGCAGAAACTACATAAAAACTTACTCAAAACTTGCATTTTGCTAAGGGACATAATGGCTGCCATTTAATGATAGAACCTCTTGCTTGTGTATGATTTCAGGGGTATAATCCCTCTTGTCCGTCCACCAGCTGAAGTTGCTGCAGAAACACTAACGGAAACCCCCTCCAAAGAGATCTGCCATCGCATAGCTGAGGAGATATGAAAACAACAGTAATACATCTGAGACAGAGAATTCAGAGAGACATTCAAACTGGTTTAGATCTTCCTAAAACATCAACATAAAAGGTATGCACCGTGCTGAGACAGAGAATTCAGAGAGACATTCAAACTAGACAATTGTGCTAGTAGCACCGTGCTATCGACGAAGAAGATCACATAAATAACTACTTGGTCAATTAACTTCCAGATATTTAAATGAGAACCGATATTCCTAAAGATGGGTCACTAGTTGCTCCTAGTCCCGGAGATAATAATGGAATTACTTCAAGTCTCAGTATGTACTAAAGAGCATCCAGCAAGTAGAGGATAGCCGATACTAAGAACAATGTCACCACCCATTCGAATTCAGAGATGACGAATTGGAAGGCATGACATGGTGTTTGGCATTCACTAGATACGCATCTCCAGTTTCTTCATCGGTGACTACAGTGGCAGAAGAACCTGACATGAATTCAACAACGAATTTCGTTAATGATGAATCTTTTGTAGAAATCCAAGTTAAAATAACGAATGATCATTTATACTCACAGTTTTGCTCAGCGAATCCAAGAGAATTCTTTTCGAGGTCATATAACAACACCCTATTTGACAAAATTAGATCTGAAATGAAGGATTAAAAAGCTGTCGTCAATAACCTATCAAGGATTTCTTTAGGACAGTTATAATTCTTATAATATGGAGGAGGTACGGCTCAAACATGTGTGCATAATTACCTCCTAAAACAACCATGTCCTTCCTGTCAGGGGCATCCAATTCATTGGCGTGAAAGCCAACACACCAATCTTTCTCCTGCCATAATTTCACACATAGTTGAACTTAAGAGTTTGAAGTTAAGATAAAACAAAACTTTCACACAAAGTTTGAAGAATACAATGTACTTACCAACCGAAAGAGGTATTCATGTGGGTAGGACTTCAATTCAAATTGAATTCTCGAAAGTAAAAGTAATTGTAGGAAAAGCATCATCAACGCTGAAACCACATACAAGTAAGATATTAGCTAGCAGTCTAATGAAAAATCATAAGCCTCACAAACCATGAAAGGATCAAACCTTTTGTTAAACGAAAAACATGTATAGTTATTCTCCCGATCAATTCGTGTTTCCAAGACGTTGCTACGCTGGATAGACATAACCTGATCATACAACAAAGCAAAATGAGTCGACATTCAAGTAAGTACAACAATTTTGAACATCAGCATATCAATCCGTAAGTAGCACGGTGCTACTAGCACAATTGTAATAAATCCAAAATCTCCGCTAAAAAAAATAAAAGAAGAAACAAATCCAAAAGATTTCTTAATTTATGGAAATAAATTCATTATCGGATTTATGTAATATTGATATAATCTTGTTAGTTTTACCAAGTGTGTGTATACTTGGACTGACTGATCGATCGATCGATTTCTAACATAACTGGCTAGCTACTCCACAACTGACTGATTGACTGATTTCTAAAGAATAGTGAGCTGCTCCTAGATAATGAAACTTTCTGTGCGCACTAATTTGTAACAAGAGTATACATGATGAAAGCTAGTAAGAATAATCTGGATACCCTTTCCAAACACAGGGAGGATGCGGGAGAGGTAACACGGTGCTTAGCATCAACCAGAAAAATTATGAGCTTTAACCACAACTTTAAGTGCCCAACACAGATCATTGGGTGACCAGTTGAAATTAAGCACAAAAAACATGAAAACAATATCAAAAGATTATACAAATCCAGGAACATTGGTTTACTCTCAACTCCTGAAAAACATACCTCAGATCACTTTTGTTTAAAGAGGAATTCACCAAATCAAATTCTGACAATGCGAAAGAGAAAATTTAAGTTAATCTTCAAGAATATTTTCTACAGATGGATCATAAACATACAAGCATCTAGCCATACTCTTTAATTGCCTAACACCTCAAGAGCTTAAGAGTTAAAAAAATTAAAGACTTAGGATGATACGGGAACAGAACCTTGTGATTAGAAAATAAATCCCTAGTCTCATCTTCTTCTTTCAGACTTTGAGCATCATCATAATCATGAACCTAATAAAGTGGAGAGTCAAGTAAAGCTAGCCCCATGAAAAACGGTACTTCAAAATCAAATAATAACAGTAACGCAGCCTCTCTTCATGTTGATTGTCATCCAAAATGGGAACAATTTAGAAACTATAAAGTGATACACATGCAAGACATACCAGGGATGCTTAAGCTTTCAAGTCTTCAAAATCGAAGTTCCACGTACTCACGCCTATCTTGTACTCTCTGCTCTAAACTCAACAACATCAACATTTGTTCCATACACCACTAACACAAAATCCATTCTGATTTCTTCTCAACATCATTAGTAGTTTCACTGCAAGCACCACCAAAGCGGATGCAGCTTAAAACAAGAACAATAGTAAGCCAGTACCAAGTCATGTGAACCTTTTTTCTCGGCAGTAGCTTGAATTTGAGACAACCCATGTTCTTTATTTGTCTCAACTTCGAATCCCTGTCCAAAAAAACAAGAACACACATAGTAAATACCATGTCAAACATTGCAAAAGGAATTGAGAATAATGTATTCCCCAGATTCTCTCGTGTCAAGTCTTGCACTGAGGATAAGAGTTATTCGCCTTTCTTCACTCATATTCACAACAAGGCCGACAAAAAGGGAATGCACTCTCATTACAAGCACAAAGGTATCACCACCATTACAATCTTGTTGTTGGCTCTACATTACAATCACTCTATTCCATATTATAGAACATTTCAAATTACCGAGTTCTGGAACCGATTTAACAAGACCCGATTACAATTAACTTAACAAAATCAATAAATAAAGATTATGAGCAGTAAAATTTCACCTGAGAAAGTGCAGGATTGGCAGTACTGGAGAAAATCCAAGTAAATAACTCTATTGGGCAGGCCTGAAGTTGCTCCTCGAGAAGTAAATATTTTACTTCTTGATTAGGATACAGGGATCTATGTTGTAAAAGGCGAAAAAACTGCATTGTTACCATACCATGTCCCATGCTGCTTCATCCAATGGTTTTCCACAATCAAGGGCTTCTAGCCTAGCCAACTCAGATTTTCTTTCAAGTACCTGCAAAGAGAAGTGAAACCAAAATTTCAGCACACCCAAAAGATGTTAAGATTTTCCACACAAACACATGTAAACTATTGCTGCAACAACTAAAACACGGACTAAATAACCTGCTCCAGTTACTCGCTTACTGACAAAATCTACACTATCAATCACTCAAAAACTACTCTAATAACAACTGGATTCAAACATAAGACTGAGGGCATCAGATTTTTTACTAAAATAGGAACAGTTGAGACTAAAATCGAGTGTTCTACGGCTATCCCCCACCCACAGAAAATCTTACATGGAGAGGACTTTCTTTCCTCCAACCAACCATCCCAAATCTACCAAAGAGAGAGCAACCAATAACGTTACTTAGTCATGAGCCACTGCTCTATTTTTTCTTAAACTCTGATCCATCTTGGCTTCTCCTCCTAATAACAATATTGGAAGTTGTGCTGGGTGTATTTCCCAATTTTGTGTGATGGCAGTGATGCATTTATTCTCAGATTATATATGGGATAGTTTATATTCATGATAAAAAAGAAACTAAAGAATACGAATAATACCTGATGACTGGACCTCAATGCCAGTTGGAATATGTCGAACACTAACTGCAGGTTCACTTCTACAAAGTAATTGCTCTTCTCCATGAGGTGAAAGTGATGAAAACACCATATCATTATCATCTAATTGTAGGTCCGGAGTTGTTTCAAGAAATAGAGGAATAACATCCACAGTTGCTAAGTTAGTCTGCAAGATTGGATAGAGTTAGAAAGATTTCATCAGTAAACTATGAACTGAGAAGAGAACAACAACTAGTATCTTGAGCAAGTTCTTTTTTTCATTAAGCTTGAAATGCATTAAACAAATATTCCATTTCACTTATTTTCCTTGCAATGAAGTATCTACTATATTTTTCAGTTATATTTCTATTGTACCAAATATCCTTCTTCAAAAGTGACT
This sequence comes from Papaver armeniacum, assembly GCA_023531295.1. NCBI lineage: Eukaryota > Viridiplantae > Streptophyta > Magnoliopsida > Ranunculales > Papaveraceae > Papaver > Papaver armeniacum. Next base: position 39,753 of record JAJJWW010007533.1, read on the forward strand.
ATGGCCCCTCTTTATAAGGCTTCTACACTTCGTATTACTTATTGTCATTAAAATACCATATCAGATAAGCAACACTTTGTTTTTGATTTCCACTTTTGTTTTACAAGAAATTGTGAACATCTAATCACCGTATATGAATAAAATTACATTCATGTTCCCCACTAATAACATAATTGATTAAATAACAGATGGATTTTAGATCACATGTCCAGTCAGGGACATGTGAATCATCCATATAACCTAGGTATGGTTGTACTTTTAACATGACAGCTTTTCTCGACAGGCCACTGGCGTTAAGGTTAAATAGAACTTATGTTGTGAGGAACTAAAGGGAAATGACAAAAGGTGCATTCACATCATAAATGGAAAACAAGAAAATTAAAATATAGTGTAAACGATAGAGCTAGTCGCCATGTCTCCGGTGTCTGCTTTCAGCAAAAGATGAGAATTTGCTTGGACAGGACAACTAAAATAATTTCCCTTCGTCAATAATTTATATACTTATATGACTTATAGTTGGAAATTAAAAATGGATGTTTCAAATATTTTCTCATTTTCCAGATTTTTCTTTCGTGACATGCGTTTAGCAAGTCATAAGAGATTTCAACTTGTCTCAACTTGTCAAACCCCAGAAGTAATGGAAAATTGACATTACTAATAAGAGAATTAATCACAAATACCTTAGCCGCAATGGCTCGTAAATACTTGGCACGAAAAGCTCCAGTAGCCTTTGGCCAATCTTTCCCTTTGTTCCTAGACAAAGCCTTCCATGCAAAGATCAATCGCAAGCTCTACATCTTCACTGTTCCTATTTGGTATATCACCCGCAACAACAACGTAATGTAATACCCAAATTCAACAACTAACAATCAAATTCGCAGTTTCAATCAATAAAAAACAAAAATTATCACTAGATTGTACAAGTAAATGAAACCCTAGATTATAAAGTGAAAAGAAAAGCCCTAAAAAATGAATTTACTTACCATTAATTACTATTATCACCACCCTCTTCACAGATATGACACACTTTACCACCACCGATATCTTTCAAACCCTAAAAAGAAATCAGAAAACCAGATTAGGTCGGCTTAGTATATTTAAACCGTATATCCTTCGGACCCTAAAATTTGATTTAACAGATGATGAAACAAATACCTTCGAAGTTCTTCAGTTCTTCAACAGATAAAACCCTAAAACGAAATAAAAAAAAGAAAAGAAATCGTATTCGATTTACAAAACCCTAATTAAAAGAACAGACGATTAATGAAAAACTTACGATCGAAACTGTTGTCACACTGTAATCTCTTTGATGAATTTATCAGATGACTGAAACCCCAATCTCTTCAAGAGAGGCGATGAGAAGAGGAGAGAAACAGAAAGAGAAAAGAGGCAGGAGCAGAAGAGAAAAAAAGAGAAATGAAAAATGAAAACTCGATCTGGATTTCACAAGGGTATATCCTCAAAATCACGCATGTGAATGGCACACGTATGGGAGGAAATATCCATAGTGATACTCATCTTGGGCGGAAACACAATTGTACGTGTGTGAATGGCACACGCGCTAATTCCAGGTGTTACGACCCAGGTGTGACGAAGCGTGTGGCTGGCACGCCTATAAAAAAAATTCGTAACGGCTATAGCCTGTTACAAATTTTTAGTAACGGCCATTTGTAACGGGGATTTTGTAACGGCCAGTAAGCCGTTACTAATTTCTGTTACTAATCCCAGAATTTGGTGTAGTGAAGGTTCAGACATCCCCTAATATCATTGACCGACAGGTGGAAAAAGTTATGCACCGACATCGGGAAGGTACCTGTCGACCAACAGATCTTCGGGTTCGAAAACTCTTTGGGAAAGTCCGACCTCATCTGGATTGCTATGTATACCGAGAAGCCACAAACATTGAAGGAGATGAGAAAGATGCAAGAACACTACATCGTATTAGAAGAAATACAAGAGGGGGCGCAAGACAGGGGAGTACAAAAATCTAGCACAACGACAGAAACGGCTCCTCAGGAGGTCTCAAAGCGACCAGAAAAGAGGTCAGTGCCACCACAACAAGGCTTGGGTAAGAAGGGATGGGTCGAAAAAGGAAACAAACCACGCCATGAGCCGAGAACTTACACGCCTCTGAACGCACCACTAGAGGAAATCTTTAAGGAAGTGGAAAAGAGGAATGATATCAGGTACTCGAAGACTAGGGGGATACAATTTGACGAAACAAGAAACCATCCCGAGTTCTGTCATTACCACAAATACCGAGGCCACTCGACTAACAATTGCCGGGAAGTAAAGGATATAGTTCAACATCTGATTCGGTATGGATATCTAAGGCACTTTGTCAAACAGACATCACCCACATCCAACGCACCCGACACCCCTGTACACCAAGTAAGGATCGATCGGGGAACTCAGTTCGTATGTAACACCATTTCACACTCGGCAACTCAAGGATTCGATTTGGGTACTGGTATTACGTCAAGAATTCACAAAAGGGATCGGGCTGGAAAGGAGATTTTCAGTGTAGCCAAAACTTTACCCATGGAAGCCTGGATGATGCAGCCGATCACTTTCTTAGCTAAGGTTGTCCCGATGAATGGCCAAGCACATGGAGATCCCCTAGTTATTACCTTACTCATCGAAGGATGGGGAGTTAAAAGGATACTAGTGGACAGTGGGAGTTCTGTCGAAGTTCTCTTCTATGATACATTCAAGAGAATGGAACTATCCGACGACATTCTAATCCCTTCAACTTATCGGATCTATGGCTTCAATGGGACATTAACCATACCAAAGGGAGAAGTCACACTCAGGGTTTCGGACGGAGAAGGATATCTCGACACCCTCACCACCTTATGTATCGTAGATGTCGTGTCACCATATGAGGCGATCATTGGAAGACCTTGGATCGCAGGCATCAAAGGGGTAGCTTCTTCCTACCACCAGAGGCTGAGGTTTCCCACATACAGGGGAGTCGTTGAAGTAATAGGCGATCCTCAAGCCGCGAGACAATGCATGCAGCTAGATATTCAGCAAAATGAGGACAGGCGATCTAGTCTGCGTCGTGAAAAGAATAAATCTAAGGAAATCAAGGCCGGTAAAGAATTGTAGAAAGCAATTTCACAAGCCGTCATGGCCTATGAAGCCTGTGAGAAAGAGATCTTATAGCAATCAAAGGAGGCGAGACCGATCAAGGAACCATAACCGAACTTCTCGGCCTTAGAGTCTACTTGGGAGATCAACTTAGGGTCCGAGGAAGAACCAAAAATAGTCAGAATTAGGTCATTGTTATCGGATGAACAGGCAGGACAACTAGTAGCCCTGTTACGAGAACATAGGGATGTGTTCGCCTGGAAAATGCACGATATGGAGGGGATTGACCCAGAAGTATGCTCCCACCACCTCAGGATAGATCCCAAGTTCAGGCCGATCCGACAGAAGATGCGCAGAATCGCTTATGAACTGCAAGCAGCGGTGAAAGTTGAACTAAAAAAGCTACAGGTGGCTGGAATCATTCGAATGTCCCAATACCCACAATGGATATAAAACATGGCAATAGTCCCCAAAAAGAACGGAGGGGTAAGGATCTGCATCGACTTTAGTGACTTGAATAAAGCATGCCCGAAAGATAGCTTTCCTCTCCCCAACATCGATCAACTGGTAGAATCTATAGTAAGATACAAGGCGATAACATTAATGGACGGGTACTCGGGATACAACCAGATTCCCTTGGCCCCCGAGGATTAGGAACATACATCTTTATTTACACCTTGAGGACTGTACTACTACACTAAAATGTCGTTTGGACTAAGGAACGCAGGGGCCACCTATCAAAGATTGGTAGAGGACATGTTTGAAGATAAGATACACAACACTATTGAAGTTTATGTAGACGACATGCTGGTGAAAAGTAGGATGGCATCCAGCCATATTGATGACCTTCGGGAGATCTTTCAAACCATGAAAAAGTACAAAATGAGAGTGAATCTGTCCAAGTGTACCTTTTGGGTAACTTCGAGTAAATCTTAGGATACATAATCACTAACAAAGCCATAGAAGCCGATCCCGACAAGATCAGGGCAGTCTTGGAAATGCCATCTCTAGTAACGGTGAAAAACGTGCAAAGGCTTAACGGAAATCTGGCAGCATTGGGACGGTTCATTTCACGATCGTCGGACAAATGTAAAGACTTCTTCGGGACACTAATAAAAGGGGAAAAATTCAAATGTAGCGAGGAATGCGAGGAAGCATTCCAAAAGATCAAGCAACATCTCGCAAGTCTACCCGTACTACAAAGACCCGAACCCGATGAAGTGCTTACCTTGTACCTCGGGGCAACTAGTTATGCTATAAGTGCAGTTTTGGTCAAGAACGTTGGGGCAGAAGAAAAACCTGTGTATTTCATAAGCAAGACCATGAACCCGACAGAGAGAAACTACACCAGAATTGAACAGTTGATACTCGCCTTAGTATTCGCAATACAAAAGCTGCGAACATACTTCCAGACTCACAGGATTCGGGTGCTCACAAAGTCTTCTATAGAATCAGTGCTCGACAGTGTAGCGATATCGGGACGGATCTATAAATGGAGTGCTCAGATTAATCAATTTGACATCTTCTATGAGATGAGGATGGCAGTGAAGGCACAGGCGGTGGCTGATTTTCTGGCAGATTTTCCCTTAGACGATGAGGATGAAATTGAGGATATCCCGGGCATGGAAGAAGACCGAGAAGATCCATCCGATCTCCTTGAAACATGTAACCCGACACGATGGGAAGTATTCGTAGATGGGTCGTCCAACAAAGACGGATCGGGACTAGGGTTAGTCTTCACTACGCCAAAAGGAAAGAAGATGGTCCAATCATTTAGACTTGAGTTCAAGGCAACCAACAATGTCACCGAGTACGAAGATGTGATACATGCCTTACGGTTGATTGTAGAACTAGGGATTCATGATGTAAGACTAACTAGTGATTCGACAAATCAGTGGGCAGTATGCTATTCATGATCCGATATTGCAGACGTATTGGGATCTCGCCCAATTTTACATCAACCAGATCCCCAACATCAAGTTCCCACACATTTGCAGAAAAGATAATCGACACTCAGACGCATTAGCATACATCGCCTCAATGTTAACAGACCCAAGTATTGAAGGCATCCAAGTCATGAGGGTCCTAATTCCATCCATACCTGAAATAATAAACACAAAGGCGTACGTGGCTGTAACTACGGATGATAAATATGAACCTGGTGACTGGCGAAAACCCATCCATCAATATTTGGAGACGTGGGAATTACCGAAAGGATGACCCAAGATCAACAAAATCAAAAGTAAAGCAGCAGCGTACTAATTACGCGACGGAATCTTATACAGAAAATCCTACCTAGGACCTCTCTTAAGATGTTTGAGCAAAAAAGAGGGGCACTCAATCTTGAATAAGCTACATTATAGTGCTGCAGGAAATCATAGCTCGGGCCGAAGTCTGTCGACCAAAGCCAAGACCTGGGGTATTTTTGGCCGCACATGAATGAAGATGCAAGACACATGGCGTTAATTTGCGACGAGTGCCAAAAGTTTGGTAAGAAAATACACGCGCCAGCAGTGTCATTAAACTCAGTAGTAAGCCCATGGCCCTTCGCCAAACGAGGGATTGATATTGGGGCCATTACACGTCGGGTCGGGACAGAGAAAGTATTTGATTGTATCCACGAACTACTTCACCAAATGAGTGGAAGCCGCACCACTAAGACACATTCGAGACAATGACGTGTTTCGGTTCACCTGGGAGCACATCATCTATCGCTTTGGTATTCCAGCAGCAATCATCTCGGATAATGGGAAACAACTACAAGGAAAGAATATCGACCTATTGTTTAACACTTACAACATTCTAAAGAGTAAGGCGACACCACTTTACCCACAAAGTAATGGGCATGCCGAAATCACAAACAAGACAATAGCAGATAATCTAAAAAAGAAGTTGGATGGGGAGTACGGCGAATGGTGTGAAGAGCTTTACAATGTTCTATGGGCCTACAGAATTACCCGAAGGGAAGCAGCCGACCTATCACCTTTCATGCCAACATACGGAACCGAAGCCATCCTTCCGACCGAGGCATTGATACCCACCACAAGGACCGAAGCATGGAGGCGGAACATTTCGGCAGACCTAATTCTGGCCAAGCTTGACAACTTGGAAGAAACCAGAGAAATGATGGCCCTACAAAAATGGAAAACTATCAAAGGCGACTACATCGTGAATACAACAAGCGGGTTTGACCGAGAGAATTCCAACCAGGTTAGTTGGTAATGAAGGAACTACCCAGTTATGAGCGTGACAAAAATGGTGGGAAATTAGCGACAAGATGGGGTGGGCCTTACACTATAGTGGAAAAAGTGGGAGAAGGAGCGTATAAGATATTGAAACCAGATGGCACTCCAGAAGCACGGCCATGGAATGCTCGGCGCCTGAAGTTATATCACCCATGAGAGGTGTATAAGCAGGTATGATACTTTGTCATTTATTTCCTTAAAAATCCACGATGGGTAGGGAATGTGACAACTGCGACTAATGGTCATTCGTACTCGGGGCGACGACAGTGTGCAAGTGCCGAGGTGACTTACACTCGAATGGTCATTCGTACTCAGGGTGACGACAGTGTGCAAGTGCCGAGGTGGCTTACACTCGACGAGCTATTCGAACTCGGGGCAGTGGCAGTGTGCAAGTGCCGAGGTAGCTTAAGGGTCCTGGTGGTTGGAAGCCAGTGACCTATTGGCAAGGCATGAGTACTTGACAATCGAGCATACAACATTGCTCCCATCGCAAGTGGCCGAAATCATTTGCCCAGGATAGTTGATTGATAACTACCCTGGGAACATCGAGACATAGAAATTAGGAATGACTAAATACCCTACCACTGATTCAGAATGACAGTGATGAGATACCTCAATCGGGACATGGCATCGGGCCCGATGACCCTCCCTGTTGAGTGTGTTCGACAGACAAAATTTATACTAACTTATGAATGATTGTCATAAAATGCAGGAAATAACAAGCTTAACGATAAACAACGAAGCGCAATTTAGGCGTATGAAAAAAGATGTTTGAAACAAAGCAACCGATTGGTGACGCAGCACCCCATAAAACAAGATGTTTGAAAAAATATTGGTGTTCAAACGACAGAAAGAGAACTTACAGCCCGATACAAGGGGCAGATAGTGGCGTAGCACTACAAAAGGCCTAGCTTACTCATTGGGAGTAACCGATCCAGAACCCGCCTTCTTAGCAGCAAGACCGGCCTGCTTATTGTCAATAAATTCCTTCACACCCTCCTTAATCTTCATGGCAAGCTCGGTGCGGTGCGTCTCCCTTCCTAGGAAAGTTGGCGAGCCAAGTCAGTCGAGGAAGCTTCAGCAGCAGTATCTCTCTCGTTCAACTGGGCCTCACCCTTCTTCAACTGAACGATCTCTTGCTCCAGAGATCGGACCTTGCCTTGCTCAACTGCAAAACACCAAAACAAATAAGTATCATGACAGACAACAAATCAAATAATTCTCGGATGACTTAGAACATCTGTAAAGACCTGACAATGTAGGTAAAACTACTTTTAAAGACTCCTCGGACTTAGAAAGATTAATCTCAAGTTTGGATATTTTTGAGGTCAGCTCGTTATAGTGTTTTTCATTGAACTCATTAGTGGGGCAGTACTTCTTGTGATCGCTCAAATCAGACTTTTGTCGATTGTGCGCCAATTGAAGACCCGATAATTGGGCTTGTGTCCATTCCAATTCTTGGGTCACCCGATCAAATTCCCGAAGCCTCTTTCCTAATTCTTGATTAGACTTCTCGGCGGTACCTTTTTCTCGCAGGAGCCATTGGCGATCAACGTGCAAATACATGTTCTGATGCCTCAACCTATCACACTGACTTTTCAGGGAATTAACTAATAACCCTTTGTCAGCGGCAACTCTCTGGGCCTGGGATAGGCTCGCCCGAAGATTGTCTATCTCCTCGGGTACATACTCAAACCTCTGATAGCGAATCAACTCGGCTTGAAGACGTTCGATCTCAGCATCCAGACGATCTATCTTATCATCCTTATTAATAATTTTTTTGACAAAGGTTATCGAACTGGTCTTTCTCAATGTTCAACTTCCTCTTCATTTGACGATACTCCGAAGCAACGTCTCTATCTAGGTTAGAAATCTCGACTAAGAAGACAATAATATATTTAGGATAAATATTGGCACTACACAATCAATCAACGGTAACAAAATTCTGAACAAGTACCTTTGGCTTCAGCCAGCTGACTCTCCAGGCCTCGGGCTCGTTCCTTCTCTTGTTGTAGCTGGGCACAAAGAATCTCCATATCTGCTAACTCCTTCTGGCGAATAGCAACCTCCAACAACTTTCGATTGGCAGCCTATAATGTAGTACATTTCACATCATTAAATAACTCCTTCCCATATTGGGTGAATGATTAAGGAAAGGTGACTCACCATGACGTCGAAGCTATCCTTCAAACCAACAGCATATAGGGGCACAACATTGATCATCTCGTCGGCAGTATAAGAGCTAAAATCGGGAGAAGTGAGTGCACCCAAGGAGTCACAGATTGGTCCCGAGAAAGTAAAAAAAAAGTAGTACCACCCGAACTCGAAGTAGGAGCACTCTTTGGGAAGGTTCTCCACTACTTTGCCTTTAGAGCCGACATTCTTCTCAGAAAGCAAACTCTCTACTTCCCTCGGCTCCTCCTCCCGACCCGAGCCCTCAGACTCCCCTTCCGTGCCGAAAATCTCATCATCATCATCATCATCAGACATTACCACAACCGCCATATCATCGGAGACAACAACTCCCTTACCAGCAGGCGGTGCAGTCGATTGCAGGGGAACATTGGGGAAGACTCTTTCCTTTTACCTCTGGCCTTACCACCTACAATGGTAGATGAAACGTCAGAAGACTTCAGGGGCGACTTCTTCAAGAAACAAGATAAGGGTGTCCGATCATCGGGATCCTCACCATCTTTCGCCGAAGTATTTTCAACTTCTCCTTTATCAAATTTGTACTTCTGCACAAAAGCCATCGTCAGATCCATTCAAGGCAACAAATAGGGGCAAGTACATGTACTGAGAATAGAGCAGTATATATGTTACCTTCCATGTCTCTTCCTCGACTCTTGTGCTAGGACCTCTATCCCTCTTCCGAGTAGTCGTAACCTTAGATTGACCACTATGGGACTTGGGCTATGAAAGAACGAAAAACTTAGAAATATGATCGGATAATCGGGCCAAGCCGCCGAGCAAAATAAATAAAAACCTTACCTGGTCAGCATTAACCACCCAAAATGGGTAAAGTTCGACAGGAAACTTGGGAGGTGGGTGACTGCCATTCAAATAGGGTCGCGGATGGCAAGAGGGAACCGATCCCAAACAACATCACTTGTATGACGAGCATGCTTATTTGAGGTCTTGCCGCCTTCGGGATCTTCGTCCAACGTCAACTTCTTAAAGCCCCCAGTAGGGACCTTGTTACGATGAGGGCTGGCAGCAAAACCGGCAAGATCACCATTGGTGGAAGTCCCGCTTCGGTAGTTACCAACAAAGCTAGTAGAGGTGTAGTCACTCGCCTGAGAAGTATCGTAGGTTGACCAAGGGGTCTCAGAACATTCACCTTTTCCTCTCTTTTCCCACTCGGCCATGAGGCGAAAGTTATTACCATTCTACTAGGCCAAGGCATGAAACGGACGAATCTAAGACAAGACTTCATAGATGAAGGGACGACTTGGGTCATACAGTGGAATACGCAACCCGAGCTCGAGCTGACCCTTGGTGATGATAGTCGCCTCGGCCGAATGATGAAATTTCTCGACCTCCTCTTTCTTTAGGGTACCCTTCTGACCCTATAACAGTCTGACATCATAACCATGAAGGTTGTAGTCATCTTTCAGTTGATTGATGAACTGCTCATCAGTCAGGCTTTTAGAGTTTCGCTTGTCATTCCTACATGAAAAGGGAGGAGAATCATCAGAAAAGATGGAGTTAAGAGCACGATGATCATATTTGGAATGACTATCAACAATAAACAAGGAATCAAGGGAAACACCTTCTTCGTCGGAAAAAGTATAACTCACACACCTTTTTTCGGTCATAGAAGGAGTCGGAGAAGCCATGAAAGAACTGGAAAAGAAACAGGAAGCGAAAGATGTGAAGTCAAAAAAGAAAAAACGATGAATATCAAAAATCACAACAACAATAACAGCAGCAGCGAAAGAGCAGTAATATGACTTAAACAAAACTAGGGTTTTGAAAGGGAAAGCCTGGTGACGAAGAAGCAACAATGAAAGAAAATGGTGGGGACAAGGAAAGAGAGAATGTTGGGTTCTGAAAGTAGAATGAAAAAGAAAATCAAGGGTTTAACTGTTGGATTTATAATCTGAGTGGGTACGACCGGAAGAGAAGGAAGCAGGTCATAAAGGTAGTGTTAATGGGGGACTCCATGGCGGGAAATGCGGCATGGCCAGAATCGTGGGAGAAGAAGCGGTTTCTTTCCCTCGTGTCGAGCACACGAGGGAAAGAAGGGGCATAAATGTAGGTGTAAATAATCCACATATCCAGGTGGAGGTATCCTAAGCGATGACGTACCATTAATAAGGAAGAAGTGAAGCACCAAATCATCTCCCCAAAAACTTGGCACAAGGAAAGAGGTATCCCGAAGAACATAAGAGGCTAGCACGTGTAAAGACGAAGCTTGGATGTGACGGGGAGATGTCTGTCGGACGCCAGGGTAATAAAAGCCCTGACAAGGTAGCTGGAGAATATAAGAAGAATCTGGTCAAAGTGGGGTCGAAAGCTAATAACATCGGACTAGGATAAAGGGCGACATCGACTCATGCAGTGTCAAACAACCAACATCGGATATGAGAATATCGGGAGTCACATTTGCCAAGATCGGGTCAACATCTCGGACGGAACGTAGCCCATCACCCGAGAAGAACATCAAGGAAGATATATTATGACTCACACTGTAATTTGGATGTATCAGCATGTTGGCCTATAAATAGAGAGCCTTGTAAAGAGTTTAGGACCAAGTAATCCAGTGAGAGTGAGAGAACACTAAGAGCTTTGTGGAGAGAATAGAGAGTTTGCTAGTGAGAACCATCATTTGTAACCTTGAATCAAGTAATAAGATCATCGTTTCACCCACGTGGACGTAGGTAATCATGCCGAACCACGTATATCTTGTGTTCATGTTCATCTCTTGCTAGTTTACTTGTAGTATGTGTTCTTGTGATCCATTGGATTTAGTAGTAAGATTTTCCGCATCTACATTATCTATTCTAGAGTTCAATCTCTTCTGCTATACAACCATTAAAGAACTATTGATTGAGGAATAAGATTGATAGGAATTACAAATAGTTCTTCGTCTATGACTTTGTAGTTTTGCAAGATTGACATCTAAACTTGGTTTAGATTGATCTTGTGAGATTTTTCTAGGGACATGATTCCTCCACCAAGAAACTTCATACGCCTGGGATGTGATAAACTAACCAAATCAAAAATCCAAGGTGGACTAGAGAATAATTTGGAAACCCGCAACAAAGCTCTATTGACTAAGAGAACTTGGATCATTTATGAATAACCATACTCTATCTGGTAAGCATGTGTAGGAAAAAAATGTCTAAGCTGGAAAATATCTTGGAAGGGACCTGGAAATCCTAGCTTAGGCAAGCCCACAATAGAAAAACTTTATTTAGTATTACTTTTTCTAAAGCAGTACGTTTATGGAATAATGTATTGGGAATAGCACTGCAACTCTTATTACATCCAATTAGACTCCTATAGAACCATGCTTGTCCTGTAAAATTGTCCCTTGAGGCTGCAACTCGGATCATAAACATCCATCTCCCGGCCCAATGATATATTGACCACTGGGTAAGATTTTTTGGCTACATACAAAATCAGAAAAATGCACCACAGTGCATCTCTAGTTACAAAGTTTTAAACTAACAATTATACACATCGAATCTAACACTAACCCGAAAGTATATCTCGAAATCTAACACCAAAAGAAGAATAGTGCCTTTAGGGTCGTCTTATAGTTTTGGGGTGGTCTAGGTGAACTCAAGACATAGGGCTTTTTATAGGTTAATTGTGATTCGACAATGCTGCCGAAGGGCCACCCAAATTTTTGCAGCTTTTTTTCGTTAGATTTTTGTATTACAATTGTTATTTGACGTAAAATATGCAACAAAATTGGCTACTTACTTCAAGAACAAAAAGATTTATAACACTTATAGGTGGCAAAATGCTTCTGCAACACTTATAAATATTACAAGCTGACTAAAAAGAAAAGAAAAAGGAAGGATAAAAACAGAATTTGGGGTCCTAGGCGGTCGCCTAGTCGGCCTATCCTCTAAGAAAACCAATAGACAACTAACATAATGCAAATTTTCACCCAAACCAATCATATCTACTGACTAGACCACTTTGCGCGCGACCAGATACCAAAAATAAATAGTTATTTTGTAAAAGGGTCGTAACTTTATAGCCTAATTAGGGTCTGGGTCGGAGAAGTTACAGTTGATGCGTTAGGGTCGTAGACTAACGGAGACCGTTACAAAAGTGATGGTTGACTTTTTATTTTTATTTTACAGAACACCCTTACCGTTAGTTGACAGGCACCACTGTTAAAATAATGTTAAGAGTTAGATCTTTCGTCCATTTAATACTAATTCAGCTTCCGCCATTACTGAACCAAAAACACTCCAAAAAACAATTGCTAGTGACGAGTGCCTCTGCTTCTGAATATCCTTCTAATCATTTCGTCTTTACTACTGATTCAACCTTAAATTCTCTTTCTATCTTTCAACCCCATGTAAAGTAAAATACTCAATCATTGGTAAAGGATGATATCAATGATTTTACTTAGAAAAATCGTTTACTCTCTTGAAAGTTAAAAGTAGAACCGCATCAAACCCATGTAACTATTACACTGACTTTGTGCTTTCGTATTCTTGTTTCATAATTTTTGTGGATTAATACCAGTGGGTTTGGTTGTGGATATGTTGGTCCAAATGGTCATTACTGGTATGTATGTCACTATGTTTTTTCATCTTGCTGTAATTCAAATACCCACAATTAAAATCACTAGTTTGTATTGAGTTTTGATTCAATTTTATGTTGTTGAAGGAAATAGTGAACCATTGAGAGTAATTGATTTTGTGGCAGTACAATAGATCAAAAGACTCGATCCTTGTAACTTGTAAGTATTATGGTGTTGGGTTTACAAATGTGCAAGATGTTAACTTTCTTTTAACAAATTTGGTGGAAGAAAACATGCGCGAATAGGCAGTTAAGATGTTCGTGGAAATGCTCATGTAGTTATTATGCCCGGTTAAATAGTTTTTAGTGGGTTAGGACATTGATGACATTTAATTATTTCATAAGGATACCTTAGTAAACTAATCAAACGGTCAAAGTTAGTCTACGACCCTAACGCATCAACTGCATCTTCTCCGACCCAGACCCTAATTAGGTCATAAAGTTACGACCCTTTTACAAAATATCTCAAAAATAAATCATACCCAACTAAAATTTGGGAGCATATTGTTCCCCGTTTTTTACACCAAATTGTGCTGTATGAAATTATGAATCCATGGATACCCCATACCCTAGTGTAACAAATTTATAGTTTAGTTTCATTCTATCTCATGCAATTAAAAAAAAAATGATGGGAAAGTCAATTTTCATAAATTGGTCCATACGGAAAATGAAAATAGATATTCACCGTTGAACCTCTTGAGTAAATATGAATCGGCCACCTATGGTGTGCAAAATACCAACCATACCAGAGATTATATTCATTTAAAAAAATTGATTAGTTGTGTAGGATAAACTCAACTTCGAGTTGGATTTTTCAAACTAAAACGAAGGAAATATAAGATAAAAGATACGTCAACAATAACAATATATATCCCAAAAACGTTACTTATCCGTCACATGTTCATCATTTATTTTTGTATATATATGAACATGCCCATACTCAAGTTTCATAGACAAAATCATCTAGTCTGGAGACAGGGTGAAAGAGAGAGAAGGAAGAGCTATTATTCATCATCAATGGCTTCTTCTTTTTTCTTCCTTCGTTTGGTCGCCATTCTAGTTCTTATTATTAGTCCAACAGTGTTAGGTATTATAGAACCAGATAGGTTGAGAGGAAAAATTAAGGATCAACAGTTAGCTGATCGTATCGTTCAACTACCCGGACAGCCTCCTGTGAAATTTAGACAGTATGCTGGATACGTTACAGTCGATGAAAGTCATGGCAAAGCTTTGTTCTATTGGTTTTTCGAAGCATTCGAAAAACCTAAAGAAAAACCTCTTGTTCTTTGGCTCAATGGAGGTAATATTTATAACACAATTCACAAATTCTGTTTCTTTCATTCTTTTGTTCTTCATGCTTTTCTTTTTAGTTCAGTACTTATGTTATTAATGAGGGTACTTAATTATACTTAAGAATTCTAATACTACCACAGTATCATTTTATTTTCTTTCAAATGTATAAGGTTTAAGAGGCAATTCAGTAGTTACCATTAAAAACCAACACTATTTTGATTTTTTTTCTTCTCAAGTTTTGGTGTGGTAAAAGCTTAATTATGCTTCATTTCAAGTTTTCAACACTGTTTTAATTTCAGCGTACAATAAAAACCTAGTTTTGTAACAGCGGGATTGCTTTAGTTAACTACTCTTGATAACCATGATTTTTAACTAATAGCTTTGATCATAATTCATGGCACTGTCACCACCGACAATCATCCATAATTCATACTAATAAACAACTCATAGGAACTTTCGAACGATCGATACTTACAGAGTTCATTACCGCAATAGTAGTTGTTTTTTGTTTGGTTATATATTCGGACGCTGATTTTTTTTTGTTAATATCATAATGAGCTTGGTTTATCTTAAATATACTGTACTTTTTAAGATTTTATTTTCTTATAGTATATATTTTTGTTTTATGTAAATAAATAGAATTTTAATCTTATATAAATCTGAAATAATTTTTTCCAATTTGGTTTTGGACCACCCTGTAAAAATTGGATTTTTCCAATAATTTTGGGATTTCCATTAAATATTTTGTTTTCTTTCATTTCGGTTAAGTATCTTATCTTCTTGTTTATATACGCTGCCTGTCGCTCTTTTCATTTGACCAACTAGTCTTTGTTTGCTTGCTTGCTTGCTTCAATTAGCAGTTAAAACAACTTTCATGTTACATCAAAGATTGAAAGTTGACCTGTCAAAACCTACCACGTGTCAGTGACCCATTGAATATTAATGAATCTTTGACTGATGATGCGTAGAGCCGTCTAGACTGTGCTTAGTTAGTATGTGTCTTTTCTGTTCATTACAGTCTGTGTGGATCATATCAATCAACATTGTTAAGATCACCACTTACTTATACAACTTGAGACGGAAAATGCTAAACGTCCCCACCCCCTTCCCCCACTCCTTTCCCCGCCTATGTGGACAAGTCCAACAAGTCTGTATGAGTAGAGTGATGTCCACAGACTTGAGTAAAGATTCAACTCGAGACATCAGCTTGAGACTGATGTCTGTATCACTTAAATACAGTGGACAAGTCCAACAAGTAGAGTGATGTCCACAGACTACACGCATGCATGAGTAGAGTGTAGAGTCGCAGCCAGGTCTAGCAGAAATATAGAATGGACATGCGATAGACTGAGACACTCTATACTATAGATAAGATAAGCATTTCAGTTTTCATTTGTAAATATAAGTTTAGGTAGTGGAGCTGTGGAGGAGGTGTTTTTAGCCTACATCTGCAGCTGCATAGGATACATATTGAGGTTTTACACTGGACTGCATGTGAAAATGATTGTATGGTACTGTAATGGTGTGCGTCACTGGACTGCTGGTTTGGATGTCCACTGATAATACTACGCATGAAACGGTTATGGTCTGTTGGGCGCGAACTTTGATGCGCCAAGAAAGATTGAAGTACGTACGTAATAATACAGTTAAACAACAAAAGTAATAATTAATCAATAGGAGGAGGAGGAAGATCCAGCTAGGGACAGTAAAATTCTAAGATCTACTGGAAGTCAACCCAGGATTTTTGGGGAATTTGACCATTAATTACATTGTGACTAGTAAAAAATAAAATATTTTAATCCGCACGAGAGGAGAATGAGAATGAAGAATTTTGGGTGAAGTCATTAAAGAACCCCCCTTTGTGGATCCTCATTTACTGTATTAAATTGTGTTAGCATGTTCTAATACCGTCGATCTTCCGCTAATAATAATTAATGTCTGTGTTTAATTGTTTTTAAGGGTTGATTACTCCAACAAAGACTTCAATTTTTATACTGGATCTGATCATTTTATCACTTAATTATTATTACAGGACCAGGATGTTCTTCAATTGGATATGGAGAGGCAGAAGAATTAGGGCCTTTCTTAACACAAAAGGGAAAACCTGAACTCAAATTCAATGACTATTCATGGAACAAAGGCAAGTCTCATGCAGTATAATTACTTACGGTATAAAATCAGAAGTTGTGTTTAAACATGTCAGTTGCATCTTGCATGTTCACAGCGTTAGGAGGCACAAACTTGAACAAATTGCAAATCATACTCCTTCCGTTTTACGAAAAGTGATACTTTCATCTTTTCATTTTCTTCTATGCCAGACTATTAGGAAGAAGGCCTAAACCTCCTTTAGCCGATGCAACTGATATTTTGCATGGAGTACCCAGCTATCATGCCGTTTCAATTATTTTTTTGGTGTGTCATAAACATGCTTGCAAGGCACACAATTCACCAACACTCACAACTAGGAGTGAACGTTAAAGAAGCTAACGAGAAAGATACTTTAAAGTTCAAAGTTCAAGCACATTGTAGGAATAATGCAAAAGAAATCCATTCAAGAATTTCCTTTTGAACAACTAAAGAGAAATGGGCCAAAGAGGCAATAAATTTTGGTTGAGATCGAACATGTGCAAAAAGTAATATGATTGACAAGTTTTATTTTCCTCATTGCAGAAGCCAATTTGTTATTTTTGGAATCTCCTGTTGGTGTTGGATTTTCATATACCAATACAAGCGCAGATATCAAAAGCTTAGGGGACTCGGTCACTGGTAATTCATTTTCACTTAACTAATTCAGATCCATTTATGTGAACTTCACCAGATAAAGAAAATCCGTCTTTGATCATGTTTGTAAGTTGCTAATAAATAACCTTATGAAACTTTAATTTCTACGTATATTTCAGCGAAGGATTCGTATACATTTCTCCTCAAATGGTTCGAAAGGTTTCCACATTTCAAGTCGCATGATTTTTTCTTGGCGGGCGAAAGCTATGCAGGTGAAATATTAGACATGAAAACTACATTTTCCGTGCACTTCATTAAAATTTCAAATACACTCAGTCCTTTTTATTTATATTTTCAGGGCATTATGTTCCACAGTTGGCTGAAAGAATCTTTGATGCCAATAAAAAAGCCTCCAAAAAGGATTACATAAATTTCAAAGGTTTCATTGTAAGTTCATTTTATCACAATCCATAAAATTTGCTTATATTCGCTATATAATCCATAATCTGTTCATAATAGTATTGTGTGTAAATACAGATAGGTAACGCGTTACTAGATGATGCCACGGATCAAAAGGGAATGATCGATTATGCATGGGATCATGCAGTAATTTCCGACCGTGTATACAATGATATTAAGAAGACATGCAATTTTAGTCAGTCGCCTGTATCAAATGAATGTGACACTAATCTCAACAAATACTTTGACGTTTATGATCTCATCGACATGTATAGTTTGTATGCTCCATCGTGTGTTAACGGTACAAGTACAAAGAGACAACTCCGCAAAATAGAAGGCATTGCTCCTCAAGCATTTGCAAAATTCGTAAGGGCCTTCAACATTTTAGTCCACCATTATTATGTGTTTTATTTGCGGATCGAACAGAATGCTAACCAACTGTGAAAACAAGGACATGGATCATAGTCAGGACTTTAACCCCACCTTCGTTGCTGTGTTCATAGGCAGGATGGCATAAAAGACCTGCAGGTTATGACCCGTGTCTGTCATCTTATTCCATTGTTTACTTCAATCGACCTGACGTTCAAAAAGCACTGCATGCGAATGTGACCAAAATCCCATATCCATGGACTCACTGCAGGTAATTGCTTTGTTATTTTTTACTTTCGCTTTCATGAATTTTAGACTGTATCAAGTGTGTACACGCTTGTGAGTTGTACATATAATTCATGAATGGCGCTCGTATTTTGACAGTGACAATATCACATTTTGGAATGATGCACCAGCTTCTACCCTTCCGATCATCAAAAAACTTGTACAAGGAGGACTTAGGATTTGGGTATACAGGTAAGCTTTCTAAGGCAACAATCCTTGATTATCCTCATTTTGAATAGTGAGTTTTCGTAACATCGATTGTTATTGTTATGATTCATTCAGCGGAGACACTGATGGGAGAATTCCAGTTACATCCACAAGATTGTCCTTGAACAAACTCGGCTTAAAAATAAAAGAAGAATGGACACCATGGTACACCCACAAAGAGGTAACTTATGTACTACCACTCTAGTTTTCTCTTTATATCTTCATATAAAATTTATCTGTTCTTGCAAACTGGAAATCAGAAAACAAGGACATGGTATAATGCATGGCTGAATTGCGTTCTAATTGTTTCGCATATTTTCTGAACTTTTGTTTATAGGTTGGTGGGTGGACCATAATCTACGATGGATTGACATTCGTGACAATAAGAGGAGCAGGTCACCAAGTTCCAACCTTCAAACCAAGACAAGCACTAGAACTGATATCTCATTATCTTGCAAATGAGAGACTGCCGGTCGCTCCATTTTAGTATTACTTGGATTTGTCATCTAAAAGGAAAACTAATAAACATATTCTTCTACATTTTAATCCAATTTCCTTAGCTTAAAAATAATATAATTTGGAACCAAGTTCCTTTTTATGTAAAACAGATATAAAGAAAAAGAAAAATATATCCTAATTTTAGTTTGTGTTACTTTTCATTTCCTCTATGATCAGTGTCCATGTTTCTCAAATTCAATAGTTAATATACCCATTCAAATTTCAGTCCCGAAATTGAATGTTAATATCAAAACTGATTACCTTTAAAAACCTCACGAGTATGCGTACTTGTTCAAGTCCTAAATATTAAACGATTCCTAGCATCATAAGGCTTAGTCCTATGGGCTAGATATTTAGCTGCTAGATTGGCCATCCACGTCAGATAGGGCAACCTCCTAACCCCTATGGGATGGTCAATCTAGCAGCGAAACGCCTAACAATTCGGCGTTAAACGCCTAACAGTAGAGCGTTTGAGGAACGCCGAACCAAGAGGCGTTGGACCGTAATCAACTTCACTTATCCATGCATGCATCCCATCACTAGAGTACTCGATGTCTGTCTCTTTTTTTTTATATAGAAAAAACTGAGGTAAAACAGGCGCCTAGATAGGCAGCCCCCTCATGGGTACAGGTTGGATACTGTCTGAGCTAGAATCATCAGACGTACTCCTCAAAATATAGTTAGTGTTATTACAGTAATCCTGCTGAAGATTTATGTTTGTAGAATTCTGTAGCGCAAGCAAAATGGTTTGAAGATTTCTTCCCCTCCAGGTAGAGTCAGAGAAGTGATTGGACTGTCTAGTTATTTTAGCAAGGTTTATAGCAGCAAAGTTTTGTTGAGCATTAACTGCACTGAGCTTCCCTAAGATAAAATCAATTGGAGCATTGTTGTTGTTGTTGCCTCCTTGTATTATACTAGCTCCTCCTTTGAACCTGTTTTGAACTTCCAGTTGGTAACTTGATTTGATAGCTTGTAGTATTTCTTCCTCTTCAGCAGCAAAGTTAACATTCATTTGCCTCATAGTCTTTCCCCAAGTTAGGGCAAGTTGAGCTCCTCTTCTTGATCTTTCTGCTCTGCTGAGTCCAGGGGTATGATCTTTGAAGTTTCTTGTTCCAATGCATTGACCTGTGAAGGACATGGCAACAAAGGAGTAATTAGTATAGGTCTGAGCATCACTAGTAGCATGGCATAGGTCTACAGATTCAATATGCATGCTAATAGTGATTCCAAATTTTTCAGGGGTATGCCTGTTATTCTCTGGAGTAGAATTAGAGCTGTCAGACTGGTAAAATAAGTTTTTCAAGATATGCCCTTGTTTATGATGAACTCTAGAGTGACTGAAGAGGTGCTGAGTTATGCTTCTAGCTGTAACATTAGCATCTGGAGGGATTTTCCTAAACACCCAGTCACATATGGCTTTCCAGATGAACCAACAGATAGTAGCATAAGTTTCTTTCCAGCTGGAAGAGAGGTTGTTAGCCTGGAACCAGCTATTGAACCAATGATGAAAAGAGGTGGAGGCCGAGAAGGTGTTATGATTCTCTCCCAGGAGATTCTTCCAGACATCAGAGGCAGCTGGACAGGATATAAGTGCATGAATAATATCTTCAGCTCCATTATTGCAGTAGGTGCATATAGGATTTATGTAGCTTAAGATGTTGGCAGTTTTTGCATTAGTTGGGAGAATTCCATGAGCACATTTCCAAATGAACAAGTGAATGGCTGGATTTGTGTCCAGAGCCCAAATTTGATTCCAAGGAGCAATCTGACTATCATTGGCGTACTTGTCTTGGATTAATCTGTCATATAAGGATTTGACAGAAAACTTATTATTGGGAGTGAGAGGCTACTGGATTTCATCATGATCAGAAGGGAAAATGTGAGTTTGAAGTATTAGGTGTTGAATATCTGGTGTGAACCATTGATTTAGGATATTAATATCCCATTCTCCAGAGGTGGTGAGAAGTTGGTTAACAGTGTTGATATTATCGGGCAAAGTGGGTAGGTTTGGGGATTCGGATGATTTGCCAGCTATCCAACTGTCTTCCAGATGTGAATTTTCCTTCCATTGCCAATCTTCCAAATGTAGTTTTGATGAATTAAGGTTATGCCTTCCAGGATTCCTTTCCATATCCAAGAGTCATTGTACTTTGGCTTGGTATCCATTCTTATAACTTCTGTATTGGGGAAATGAGACCCTTTCATGGTGCTTCTCCAGAGGGAATCTGGTTCCTTGATTAATCTCCATGCAATTTTGGATAGCATAGCCAAGTTGAATATTTCTATATTATTGAAGCCCAGTCCCCCAAGTTCCTTAGGTTTATTAACAGCATCTCATGCAAAATAGTAGATACCTTTGGATTTGTCCTGATCTTTGTTCCAGAAGAAGTCCCTTTGGATAGCATTGATTTCATTGCAAGTGGTTTATGGAATCTTAAACCAATTCATCTGGTATATCCGTATATGCTAAAAGTAGAAGTAACATATTGAATCATAGTCATCTTCCCAGCAGTGGAGAGGTTGGTCTTCCATCCAGCAAACCTGAATTTAAGCTTATCAACACAAGGCTTGAAAGCTTGTATTTTACTCTTAGTTGTGAATAAAGGGGATCCCAGGTATTTGTCTGAAGTATTGATTCTTTGGACATTCATAGAAGTGCTTATGTTGTCGGCTAAGTCAGGGGCAGTGTTTCTGCTGAAGAATATACCAGACTTAGAGAAGTTTATCAATTGCCCTGAAGATTGCCCAAAGTCATGAAAGATCTGTTTGAGATTGTTACAATCTTGCAGGGTGGCTTTGCAAAAGATCATGCAGTCATCAGCAAACAGAAGGTGATTTATGGCTGGAGCATCTTTGCAGATCTTGATCCCTTGAATTTGTTGTTGGGATTCAACATGAGTTAAGTATCTAGAAAGAGCTTCCATGCAGAAGAGGAAGAGATATGGGGATAAAGGATCCCCTTGTCTCAAACCCCTAGAAGGCTTAAAGAAATTTCCTGGTGACCCATTGACTAGGACAGCCATGCTTGTAGTAGATATGCATTGATGTATTAAGTTGCACCATTGAGGGCTGAAACCCATTTGAGACAAAACTTGGAGGAGGAAGTCCCAGTTTACTCTGTCAAAGGCTTTGGCCATATCAATTTTGATGCCCATAGTTCCATTGCTTCCTTTCTTCCCTCTTCTGGTATTCATATGGTGAATTATTTCATGGGCTATAGCAATATTGTCAGAGATTTGTCTGCCCTGTATGAATGCAGACTGAAAAGGGGATATGATTTTAGGGAGGAGGGGTTTGAGTCTTTGGGCTAAGAGTTTAGATATGATTTTGTAGGTGGTATTGCATAGTGAGATAGGCCTGAAGTGGGCTGGTGTGGTAGGTTTCTCAATTTTGGGGATAAGAGATATGAAGGTGGAGTTCATCTCTTTTAGGATGTGCCCTGTGGTGAAAAAGTGTTAGACCATGTGAGTGATGTCTTCTCCCACAATGCCCCAATTAGCTTGGAAGAAGTTTGGAGGAAAGCCATTGGGTCATGGGGCTTTTTCTCCAGCCATACTAAAGAGGGTGTTCTTGATTTCCAGAGCATCAGGTATTCTAATAAGGTTCTGGTTTTCTTGAGTGGTTATGGTTGTAGGTATGAGATTTATAATCAGGGGTTTGATGTTTATAGTTTCAACAGTTGCCATGGTGG
This sequence comes from Papaver armeniacum, assembly GCA_023531295.1. Taxonomy (NCBI): domain Eukaryota; kingdom Viridiplantae; phylum Streptophyta; class Magnoliopsida; order Ranunculales; family Papaveraceae; genus Papaver; species Papaver armeniacum. The sequence continues at coordinate 62,385 of JAJJWW010007533.1, forward strand.
CAAAGTGATTTGTGAAAATAGTGTGGATTTCAGCACTGTCTTGAGTCCAAGATCCATCATTTCTTTGTATAGAGTCAATTTTGTTCCTTCTATATCTCCTTTTAGCAGCCAAGTGGAAGTAACCAGTGTTTCTATCTCCAAGTTTGATGTGTTGGTCCCTTCTTTTGGTCTTCCAGAAGGATTCTTGAACATGTTGCCAATGCTCAACCTGCAGTCTTGCTTCTTTAAGGTCTTGTCCTCTATTTGAGTTGAACTGATTCTTGGTTAACCAATCAAGGTGTTGGATGCTTTCTTCAAGATTTGTTTTGATGTTGCCATAAACTTCTTTATTCTATTTCTTTAGTCTTACTTTCATATCTCTGAGTTTCCTAGCAATTCTTATAGCTAAGGATCCTTTATGGTTAACATTCCAGCAATCAGCTATTATGCTCCTGCAGTCATCATGGTTGAGCCAAGGTCCAAAGAATTTGAAGGGGATGTGTCCTTGTTTCCAAGAGGGGTTGGTATTGAGTAAAATGGGATTGTGATCAGAACCAATGGCTGGGATGTTAGAGATGGTAGTATTAGGTTGGATTTCTAACCAGGCTTCATTAGCTAGACCTCTGTCCAATCTCTGCTCAGTGAGTTGGGGACCAGTTCTTTTGTTTGTCCAAGTGAAAGGACATTCAGTGTATCTTAAATCAGTGAGATTTGCTTCCTAAATCTTGTTTAGAAACAACTCAGCTTCATCATGATCAATAGGATGTTGACTAAACTTCTCATGCTCATGAAGGACAAAATTACAATCTCCCATGATTAACCAAGGTAAGGGGTTAGTAGCACAAGTATTTTCAATCATCTTCCAGGAGTGAAGTTTATCATTAGTAGAATAGGGGCTACCATAGTAGCCAGTAAACAGCCAAGGGTCTCCTTGTAATGGTTTTATGGTTGCACTAATGTGGTAGTCTGGAAAGTCTTTTATTGTGACATCTAGATTGGTTTTCCAAGCAAGAACTAAACCACCATCCGATTTGGTTTTTCCTTTTGGTTCTACATACCAAAAATTTGTGACACCTATGGTACCTAAGATTTTCTTAAGGTTTCTAGATTGTTGTTTGGTTTCAGATAGGAAGATAATATCAGGCTGTTGTTTGTTTAGCATATTATCCAGGTGTCTAATGGTGTTATTTTGTCCTAGGCCTTGACAATTCCAAGCAATGATTGTATAAAATTGCCAAAAATATGAAATGATCAGATAGGCAAATATGATGATTATGTATCCTAGAGTTATATGTGGATGGCTAGTGATACTGAGTAGGACAACCCAACTAAGAGATTTCAGGTTAAGAATGATAAATATGGTAACTTTATAAGTCAGCTTGTAAGAGATTACCTGAGTGATGCTAAGGGGGTTAGCTCCTATCAGATTGCTAGTAGTAGACTCTGTTATGGGCTCCTCCTCCATGTGAGTGGTATGATTATTGCTCCTCTTATCAGATTGGTGCCCTTCCCACTGCATAGCATGGCTCTCAGTACTGTTGGATTAGGTGTATAGTTTTCTCTTGGGATCAACCAATTGGGGATGTTGCTCAACATCTACTGCTTTCAGTTTGAATTCATATCTTTTACTTTCCCATAGGAGTTTTTTCTGTTTGATGTGATCCTCCATCATTTGCTTTTAGATATCAGCTAGAGAGGGTATGGTATAGGGGGTATTGATTGAGGAGAGGCCCTCATTTGAATGGTGAAGGTTATTTCCAAGTTTTGGAAATATTGTTGAGGGATCAATGGTTACCTCCAGCTCAGAGAAAGTGGAGTTGTTGCTGTGATGCTGTCTTGCTGCAGCTTTGATGTTGTTTTTCTTCTTCATTTTAGGATCTTTGCTTCTATAGTTTTCCATCAATTTCTTATGCCTCTTCTGGCAGGCAATAACTTTGGGGTTGGTGGTGGGGTAAGCAGTGGAGCTTGGTTGATCTAGACCAGCTTTGAATATTATATGCCTAGGGGTTCCATCCATCTCTTCAGAAGAGTTTTTAAGAAGGGTCTGATGTTGTGCTCTTTTCATTTTGATAGCAAATTTTTCTGCACCAGCTTTGTCAGTATACTGGCGTATAAGGGGTGGTGGTTGGGATTCCTTCCAGCTACTTGTTGGGTTTTGAGAGTTATTAAGGTGAGGGGGTATTAGGTGATGGTGGGTATTTGGCTTTGGAGGTAGATGTATATTGGTTGGATGGGGTTTGCTGAGCATTTCTCTCTTCCTCAACACAAAGGGGGCCTGGGTGATCCAGGGTTCTGCAGACTTTACAGAATGTTATACCATTAAGAGCATAGGCTAGTTCAAGCCAGTGAGAGGTAGTCTCATCCTCATAAGCATCCACTCCATACTTTAATGCTTTGGTGACATCTAAAGTAATCAAGACTTCAAGATTCTTTTCATCCTCATCTCTTCCATAGGCTTTCTTAGAACCTTGGTAGATTCCGATTGGTTCAATGATATTCCTAATATCAGCAATAATATGAGTTGGGATTCTCTTCACCATCACCCAAGTAAGAACTTTGTAGAATTCAGCTTCATCAATGAAATCTGGTCCTGATGGTGGGACTTCTGTGAGAACTATAAGCTTGTCAAAAATTCCTCTTGTTCCTCATTTTCTAAAAACCTTGTAATCATCCATGCTAGTTAGACGAATTTGGTAATAGTTTCTTCTTTTCTTCCATAGAGATACTTCAGCATTTCGGCGCAGCTCCCAGTTGTTGTTGATGAAATTTGTTATAGTTCTAGTTTCATGTGAAGTTTTGCTGCAGTATCTTCCAATGAAGACCCATTTCCAATCTATCTTTTTCTTGGGTAGGATGTTGGCTTTGTTAATAAAAACTTTTGGGAATAGATCTTCTGGGAAATTTAGAGAGGCGTTCATTTGACTCACAAGGTTTTCTATATTTCCAGTATTTTTAGTTCCTTAGGAAGAGGCCATGGGAATTTGGGTATTGATGTTTTTTCTGATGGTTATCTTGAGATGGTATTCTATGTATAGAATTTTAGGATTTGAGGGAATATTTGTATTTTTGTGAAGCACTTTAATTTGAATTTTGAGATGCTGGCCAGGGTTGCTCAGATAGTACAGATTGTTGTTTTGTTGCAGATTGACAGATAGTAGCTGAGGGTTTTGCAGAGGTTGGCACCATGGAGTACAGCTTTGATTGATGGCCTTTGTAACTACTAGCAATCTGGTAGGTTGGAACCTGTAAATTAATCAGAAGACAAAGCAATTTCTACAAAACAATAGATAATTACCTAAAGGAGGACAGAGTTTGTGAGTTATTGATTGAAGATATTTTTTTGTGGTCAAACTTTGATAATGATGTTTCATGCATTTTGTAATCCATGTGATGGAATTATACTTGTGTGATGGTTGTGCTTTATGATGTGCATGCTACATGCGTTAAGACTATGGTACCCGATGTGGAGGTAAGTAAGAAAGGTGTTGTGAGGTCTTAGACGCTGTAAGATTCTTTTAGATTTGGACTGTAATGTGATAGTAACATTACATTCATGGTATCTCATATAACTTTGATCTATAACTCGGTTTTTAACATACCTGGCGCACGTGCATTCACAAACCCTATTTACGGGATTGTAGCTTGTCCTTCCTTTGTACTGGGAGCTTGAGTTAGTGTAGCTTGGGGGTTGGAGCCAAAGCCATGCGTGGTTTCCAGCTGGGGGCATGAGGTTGTGAGTGGGCTTGAGCAGTAGGATGTAAAAAACTTGATCTCTGAGATGAAGGATTATTGGGCTTTCACTATCTAATTCAAAATCTTCTCTGGCCATCGGGTCACGGTTGATCCGTATTGGAAGTCCGCTTGTCAACAGCCTGCCAAGTGTATGCTGCCCCCTCTGAATGGCCAATAAGCTGGGGTAGCGTTCAATAGGTCTTTGCATGTATACAGTAAGCATGTGCTTCCCCGATATCTCAATTAGTTGATCTCGAAGATTGAAATTGGAGGGGTGAGATGTGTTAACGGTTTGTTTTCTCTTCCATAAGGCCTGTTGGGGAGAGAGTAAATCTGATTTCCAACTCTGTAACTTTGTAACTTCCACAATCCATCTTTGCAAATTCCAGTTATAGCTCCAAATTCTGAAGTTATGTCTAAGCGAGATTATATTGTTTATTTGAATCAGACTGATCACCCCGCCATGTCGACGAATCAAAGATCCAGTGGTGTACCAGAAGCTAAGAAAGCCAAAGTTAATATGCCAGAGGACCAGGTATTGATTTTTGATACTCATGATAGAAATTTTGGGTTCTGGATGTTGATAGTGTATTTCATGTTTGCAATTTGTTGTATTGGTGAATGTAACGGTGTTGTTGTGTGGGGTTTCCTCCTTTTTCCACATTGATAGGTAGAAGGTGTAGGCAGTAGCAGCAGAGAGGAGCCAAGGCCAGACATGCATGCTGGTGGTGAATGTGTTGGAGATGTCAAGGGGAAGAAAGTGCTTGTGCATAATAGTTCCAGTGCTTATGCACTGGGTTCCCTGCTTCCTCAACTTCAAGGTGCAAAGGAGGGGTGGGTGGTATATGCTGTTCATCCTGACAGAGGACAATTTGTGGTTAATGAGGGGGTGGTGCTTGTTGGGGATGAGCAGGTGGTTTGTGGTGGTGCAAGACAGGGATTCTATTCTGCTCCAGTTCCTGTTGCAAGCAAAGCCAAGATTCGAGAGAATGATTTTCTTGATCTCCCCAGTGATGTGGTCGTCTTTCCCAATAGTTTCTTGCTGGCACCAGTGATGCAACAACTGGCAAATTCTGTATATGATCTCGCCATCTTTGGGCCAGGAGAGATAACTGATTCCAATGATGTTCCTGAAGACAATGTAATGCCTTTGCCTCCTCCTAGAGGAAATTATTCTGTGCCAAGGAGGAGAGTTGCACCAGAGGAAGATGAAGCTGGCAGGAATGTCGCACCAGGAGCATGACCAGATTTCCACCATTCCCCACCATTTGGTACAGTAATCCTTCCTAGCATAGTTTTTTTTCTGGATCATGTAAATGCTTTTCTTGGGTAGATAAGTAGAACTAAAATACTTGAATGTGTATTTAAAAGTATTTGTTTTAAAGACAATGGTTCCATGAGAAACGGTGATTAGATGAATGTTTAGGTAGATCTGGATGTTTTGGATGTTGATTTCGTGCTTTGTTGAGAGTTTTTTGTGTTTGAATTTGGTGTTGGGCTTGACATAGAAACCGTATAGGTCAACAGATTGATTTTGGGAGGAGGTTGTCAGGAAGACTTGAAATGGTCTTTTGCAATTCATATTTTAACAGGGTTTTCAAAAATTCCACTCCAACTTGTATCATAGATAAACTTTGTGTTAAAGAGATAGTATAACAAGTGATTAGATAAATATACAGGATAAGATTGAGAGTTCTTACCAGGGTTGTACAGAGGTGATTGAGAGATGGTTGTATTAGCATATAAGATCGAGGAAATATAGAACCTTTTATGATTGAACAGGTAGGATCTCAGATAGATTATGCTATTCCAAATCGACGGACTGCCCCTGGCTTTCTGATTAGAGACGGTCTGGAGCTTTGCAGGAATAGAGTTAGGGAAATCAGAGCTGATGTTGAGATGGTTAGACTTAAATCCCTTTATAACTTGCAGAGCATGTAATTCCGATACAAATCTAGAGAGGGTTAATTCATTGATATTGTAGCTGGTGAGAGAATTGTTTGTGAGAAATGTTAAGTTTAAAAACTTACAGGATACAGAGAGGGTGATGATTTGAGTGACTTGAGTGATTGGTTTGGTGAAATTGTGAGTTTTTAGGTCAGTGATTATAGAATTGCAGGTAAAGGTGTGATTGTGCTCAAAGCAGTTTCTTTGGCGGATGTGGGTGTGAGATTTGCTATCCATTTGATTTTTCCGGCTAGAACATCTGGCAGAAGAGAGTCGTTATTCGACCGTTGGAGAGCAGGACAAAGAAAACTCGGGAGATTTAGACTGGCGAGGGGGAGAATGCAGGCGAGGTGATTGGAGAGAGGGCAGAGCTCATTTTCACCCCATACTCGATGTCTGTCAACTTCACTATTAAAATGCTATCATTATTAATATGAAATGCTATCAATCGTGTCTATCAACTTCACTATTAAAATGAAAAATACTAGAGTACTCGAGTACTATTAAATTTCTTTACTATCAATGTGCTATTTTTTCTCTTTCTTCATGCTATTAAACATGATTTGTTCATGATTTGACCATTGACTAAGGCCATTAAATATCGTGCGGCGAAGTGAAAAGACATGAGCAGAGGATGACTATGACTAGGAAGAAAATTATTGCACGCCGAATAATCCAGCGTTTGCATCACTTTTTGAGCGCCGCACCATTCAGCGTTTCAATCTCGCCGATAGTGCGACTGCGAGCAACTGCTAGGAGAGAGAAGTAGCCATATTGAGTGTTAACTTTTTTCCCACACTTTTTTCATGATTTGCAACACTGTTTGGCCAATCTAGCAGTCCAATCTTGCCCATAGGACTTAGCCTAAGGTACTATTAGCTACCTAGTTTACCTTACTAACATGATTACATGACTAAAGATCCGTAAAAGTGAATAAATTTATGAGTTTAATCTTATAGTAATAAGAGTACAGTATTCATTTTTTTTTTGGGAATTTTGATAAAGTGCCCCACTTTTGAAATACACTAATAAAAGTGCCCCCGTTTTTTTCAACTTTTCAAAAGTGCCACTTCTTTGACCGTTTTATTCAAAAAACGGCTAACGGCTCGTTAGGTCCATTAAGTTCTAACTGGCACCTGATAAAAGTCTCAAAGCCCTCAATAGAGTTGGTCTGAATAAGGATGATTCGGCTGAATCACCGAGTTAGGGTTCATCGAGTTAGTGACTCGACTCACTGAAGTATTAATCAGGCAGAGTCTTGTCTGCTTCCGGTGTTATTCCAGCCATTTTCAGACCTGTATTTCTTCTTACCTGCACAACCTAGTATACATCTAATTCACAACTCAAGCATTTATCTATCAACCCATTGGAAGCATCAACAGTACCACCTTCATCTTCCTTGTACAATTTGCTGCTAATGCAACATCATCAACCCTAGTTTACTAAACCATTCATCAACACCCACAACTGCAGTTTCATTCATAAATTCGAATCAGATCTCAGAGCCACTAACCCAATTAATCATTTCCAACAGAACCCATCTAGAATAATTAGTATCAGATCTTCATTAATTATGACGAACTCAGGACAATTCCAAATTTGACTGCAACCCCATCTGAGTCTTCAATAGCAGCAACAACTGATGCTGTTCTTCTTCTTCATTCTTCAATTTTTTCTCAAAACGAATCCCATACCAACCATTCTTCAAATCGATTCAATAAAACCACATAAACCTCACTGTTCATCAATTTCTCTTGTATCATCTCTGACTTCAGATCATTTATTTTTCCATGTTTAATCGACTAAACCCTAACCATTCTTCTTCACTTGCAATTCATGGCATCACTCATCACTACCCATCCCTCATGATTTTCTCGGCTCAAAATTAGCTTCAAATACAACCTCATACATCTGGAATAACCTAACATACATCTAAAGATTCAATCCACTCTGAACTCATCATATACATCACCCTTCCTCCTCCTTGCAATTCAACATAAGCATAAACTACCTCCACAGTTCAACCTCATACTCAACTCAGTTTCGTTTCTGGTCCTGAAATTCATCACCAATATCAATTTCATATGCTAAAACTTGTTTCCACATGTAACTTTATTCTAATCCACTCAATGATTCAATACCCATGTTTAATCTTCCTCCTAGAACACCAGATCCACCTTTCGAATTTTCTCTGAGGTCTTCATGAAACCCTAATTCTTCGATCTTCATCAAAATCAACACTACAACATAAATTTATCAATAACAATCTTGATTCTTCATCCTTAAAAAACTCAATACACCTCACAATCTCAACTATACGAAACTTAATCGAAATATGGAGGCAACGGAAGAAAAAAACAGAAGAAGAAAAATGAGATAGAGAAGGAGGTTTGTCTGCGGGAGGAGGAGGAGAAAACAAGAAAAATGGGACGCATGTTGGGAATGATCAGGGTTTGAGAGGATAAACAAGTAATTAGACACAATTATTTGACTTGGTAAATGAATTTTGACTAAGTTATGAGGGACAAGACGGAAAACAAAACAGAAAGGGCAGTTTTGAAAAGTTGAAAAAAACGGGGGCAACTTATTAAACCGGAAATTGGAAGTGGGGCAGTTTATCAAAATTCCCTCTCTTTTTTTTTTTGATACGCGAAAGCCGGACCCAGGCCCTCACCCGAACCCAGCCAGTTGGACTGGCCCTACTTCCAGACCCAACACCGCTCAACCCACTATACAACTAATCTACCACAAACCTTTACGGCGGTGGGGATTGAACCCATGACTTCCTCCTTACTGGAGTTGATGGGATACCACTGAGTTATGCTCTTGGACCTAATAGGAGTACAATATTCACATTTGATGACACTGGCAAAATTCAAAGTTGTAGCGCGTCAATATATCATTGGTTTGTTACATTTTATTTTATTTTGATTGATAAAGAGGAGATTATATTGATAAAAAAGAAGAGGGTATAACAGGGTTATACCACCCTAACAAGAGAACAAGAAAACAAGTCTAAGATGGTTACAGACTACCAAACTTAGTTATGGAGAAAGTAAATATTATGCCACTCTTTGATTACATTTGTTTGATTCACATTCTCAAAGTCCTTGAAAGCCAGGGCCCAAGAGAAAAGATTGTAAACTGCTTTGTTAACAACTGCCTGAACATTGTGAGTTTTGTCAAAGAAGACACGCCCATTTCTTTCTTTCCAAATGCTCCATATAATTGCTGCAGGAATCATATTCCATATTGTAGTGCTCTATTTATTGTGCTGCCTTAAATGCCAGGAATGTAAAACCGAAGTGACCTCATTCGGCATAGAAAAAAACCAGTGAAGCTTACTCAGAATTCAGCCCACACTGATTTAGCAAAGCTGCAGTGTAATAAATAAAAGATAGGAAGTAGTCTCATTTTCAGCACAAAACAGGCACACAGCAGGAACCTCCATACCTCTTCTGATAAGAAAGTTCTTAGTAGATAGTCTATCAAGTGCAATAAGCCACAAGAAAAAACTGATCTTAGGAGGACATCTCAGCTTCCAAATAGAGTTAAAAATAGAATTAACATGAATTACAGCATCTTCTTGAGAAAGGCTATCATATAAGGACTTGACAGAGAAGAGATTATCTTTTGTAAGAGACCAAATAAGTTCATCCTCATCATTCTGATTAAAACTAAAAGAAACCAAATCATTGTTAAGAAGATTCAACTCCACTGTAGCAGCACCATTTACTCTTCTTGGTAATTTGAAATCCCATACAATAGAGTTATCCACAGAAGAACCCATCTCAGCAACAAAGAGTTTTTTTGCTCTAGTTAAAGCATATAAATTTGGGTAACAAGTTTTAATAGGAAAATCATATAGCCATTGTCCTCCCAAAATCTAGTTTTGACTCCATTATTAACTTTGAATTTAACATACCTGAGAAAGATTGGGCTGCATTTCATTATAGCTTTCCACACAGAAGTACCATAAGAACAATTTGGCACCTTAGAAACCCAACAAACCTCCCTGAACCATATTTTTCAGTAGTAATGGACTTCCAAATAGCATTATCTTCTACAACATATCTCCAAGACCATTTGGTTAAGAGAGATTGATTGAACTTATGCAAATTCTTGATTCCCAGACCTCCAAACTTCTTCCTTCTACACAAAATAGTCCATTTAATTGGATGTATTTTCCTTCTCCCTTTGTTGTCATGCCACAAGAAATCCCTCATAATCTTTTCAAGATTCTTAATAACAGAAGAAGGTATCTCAAAAAGAGACATGTAATACACAGGCAAACTGGACAAGACACTATTAATGAGAGTAATTTTTCTTGCTCTAGAGAGCAAAGGATTTTTCCAACCAGCTAGCTTGATTAAGAATCTTTCAATGATCTTATCCCATTTAGCAATACCATTACATTTTTCACCTAAAGGAAGGCCTAAATAAGTAGTAGGCAGCATACCATGATACTAACCCAATATAGAAGAGAAAATGGAAAGATCACCATCATATCCCACTCCATAAATCTGACTTTTTTCAAAGTTGATTTTCAAGCCAGTAAGAAGTTCAAAAGAAAAAAACACAAGTCTGAGATTTCTAACCTGCTCTATCTCAACATCCAATAAAATTAATGTATCATCAGCTATGAGCAATATATATATATATATCTTGAGGAATCACAAAATCTGAGACAAAAAAAACTTTGTGATTACTATCTATCTTGCCTGAAAGAGATTACGAAAACCTTGATAAAATAAAGCAAGATTAGGATTCACGAACTGTCAAGGTAAAGATAGTCGGACTTGGCTTCACGAATCCCCAAGCAAAGTCTTTTTAGTCCTAGACTTAAAAGGTCAAAAGAGTCGACTCTAGAATTAACTAGGACACAAAGTGTCAGGGATTGATTTTCCCAGTTGACGGAGATGCTCTATTTATAGTTTTCAAAGACCATGGTTATCTTAGAATTCAAGATAAGATAACTTGAGAATCAAGCAAACTAATTAGGTCTTCAAACTATAATAAAAGACTATACACATAGGTTCGGCTACTGAACCGTGTATAATGATTGTTCGGTTTGGCAAGTTAGCCAAAGAATTAAAAGTTATTTGATGTTCATTTAAACACCTAAGAAATTAATCATAGTTCACACACATAAGTGTTTAAGTGATCAATGAAGTCAAAGAAGTATTTAAGAGAGTTCTAGCAATGCTAAACATATTAAGATAATAAGTCTATGAGCATCTACTAAACAATATCGGGACAGTTGGTACAACGGTTCGCCAACCGTATGGCTTGTTTACGAGTAAAGGTGCTACGGTTCGTGAACCAAGTTCTCCAACCCTACTAGAATACCGAACTCAGTTGACCTCGGTTCGTGAACCGGGTTCCCCAACTGCTAGACAATTAATCCAACTTATAAAATTAGTTCACCATGGTTCGCTAACCGGGTTCGTGAACTGTTCCCAACTGAACTTGTGGTTTGCAAACTGGTTCACCAACCTTCTTGTATTTCTGTATCTCAGATATCTATGGTTTGCAAACTGAGTCTGCCAACCTACCCTAAGTAGAAATTCCAGTAAGTTCATATTTCTCGCTTATGATGTTTAAAACATTCCCAAGTGATATAATCATTTGCATCGGCTAATTTCTATTGATCCACAAATTAATTCATAGAACTAATATTGTTAAGGACCTTTGAACATCAAATCGCTAAATCATATCTCGAGATTTTTCACAAGACAAGCTTGACTCGAAACATCTTCTTTGTGAATCTACTGTAAGTCATATCAATAGATAAAATGATGGTATAGTGAGTAAAACAGAATGGTTCAGTCACATACCTGATACAGAATTTCTCCAGATGTCTTCGTCGATCTTCAATCTTCAAGGGTGATCTCTGATACTCAACTAAAATTTTAACATATCCGAAACTTGACTTAGTAGACTTGAAATCAAGATATAGTTTTGATCACCTAACATTGACAACAAGCTTGAGATAGAAAAACTTGTGGGTTCAACCGAGCAATGCTATAAAATCTCCCCCGTTGTCAATTTTAGTGACAAAACCATTCAATACATATGGATACAATAAATAAACTTTTCAGATCAATCCACTATGCTTGATTTCCTAGGTCTTCAACACATGTCTTGAATTCTTCATACTTCAAGTTCTTATAATGTTTGCATGTGTTCGTTCAGCACTTTGTTGTTGAAGATCCGTAACGATGACAACTTAATAATCGTTAGAGCTTTTATAGAATGAGGTAAACACACTGTACTCATTAGTCTCCACGTATCTTCCTCTCCCTGGTAACCGTTACCACGTCTAATTCCACCGCACTTTTAACCAACACGTACGTGAATTATGGGGTTTGCTTTTTACCCGTAACCTCTTCTTCCGGTTATCTTCTTTACTAAACCCTAGAGCCGGTCCCAGATGAGAATGCTCACTCACCTTCTCATCTGATCTACATTAAGCACTACTCTAACATCGAATGGAAACGTCTTCGGCTTCAACTCTTGGTGATAAACTCTCAAACTCATATAACTTATACAACTGGTACACATTATTTTCGATTCCTTGTTGTTTGAAAATTTTTTTATGAATTTCTTCATTCCCCACAGCCTTAATCATTTATTTATTTATTTATTTTCCTTTTCTTTTTCTTTGATTGATTTTTTTTTTAATTCTAAGCCATTGGAAAAGTACTTTAGTACTTGATTATTCACAACTTGGTATCATAAACTTCAAAAACTCACATCTTTTTTGTTTTTCTTTCTTTTTCACTCAATCTTCAACTTAGATATATAATTTGACTCTTCCTTATGTTGGTTGCAAACCTTGTACTTCTTCAACTTATTCATAAATTTGATGTTGTTGCACTTGTTGATGATGATGGTGTGTTTTTATTGTTGCCTCGAGAGAGAATGCCGCTAACTACAAATAAGAATACAAGAATGAGGTTTATTCGCAATTATGATGTCACCCTCTTGATTGAAAGAATTAACACTCAAGAGATCACAAAGTTGTTACGGGGGTATGAAATTGAGTAGCTCATGATTCTACCAGGAGTTAGCGCGCATGAAACATTCTTAACTGACACTATTGAAGGTTTGGTGCCTCAATCAATTTTTTTTAAAGGGTAATCTCCACTGATGATTAATCAACTCTCAATTACTGCATTTTCTTTTGCACCTAATTTTCCACCGACATGGTTAAGTTCATAATGGTTACCCTCTCAACTATTAAGAACCTCGGATATAAATTCTTTGTGACTTATAAGTTTAAGTGTTTCATAAGAACTCTATATTTAAATTTAGCAAAAAGTATACTATATAAGTCTAAATTATCTACAGGTTGGAGGTTTCATACAAATTTTTACAAAAAATTTGAAAAATTCTACTCTTCGAAAGTGAATATTAACTAAAGACTAAAAACTCTTAATGAAAACACACCCCTACACTCTTTACATTATCCTCAATGAATTGACTCATCCAATATAAAGTGAAGATGTGAAATCAGACGATGATGTACACCAATGGAGTACAATGGAGTTTTTAGTATGATGATAAAAGTTTGAGATACATTAAAAAATAATTAAAAAAAAAAAAACTACCGCCCACAAGTCACGCCTACAACTAATTGACCGTAGATTAATGTAATTTTTCTAAAGAAAAATTTATGTTGTACATAATGGAAGGTTACTTTAGGCAAAAAGAAAATATGAAAATCTAAATTCAATCTAAAAATTACTATTCTTAACTAAAAAGTTTATATTTTGGACTACATATATAAATCAAACTTGGGTTTTTCAGATATTTCCACTATAATAATATTAGAAATATTTAGTTAAAAAAAAACTTAATGTCCACTGCACCTCATGTTTTCCAGTAGCCATTGGCACCGACAATGATTGATTTTTCAGCTATCATCACCAACTTTTCTTCGTTCATGGTGGATGTATATTCTTCACTATAAATAGTAACATATTGATATTAACATACATAAAAGTCATAATATAATTTCAAGCATGATCGAGAGAAAATTACTTACTCAATTAGAAAAATTCAGCAAAAAAATACCCACACCCGATGGCTTTGTGCTCCATCAACGGAAGACTGATTGTGTTGTTCCAGTACCACATAACATGTGGACCCTCCTATGAAAAAGAAACAAAAATGAGGCAAAAAAAAGTTATTGTTCTGTTTTGTTTTCATATACAGAAATTACAAACAATATTATAAAATCTTTGGTTTGGTTTTATAAATGATAGTTGCATGTTAATTCTCTTGTTAAATATATTACGTAAATTTTTTAGAGAAAATAATTAGAAAATAGATTAGTTATAAAAAAAAAGCTATTGTATAAAATTCATGATAAGAAAAAGCATTAGATAAACTAGTTCATATTTAATGTCAAGATACTTTGTAATCTACTTGTTATACACTACAAACACAAATTGATTTCCAAAAAAAAAAAAATTGAAAAAAAAATAGAAAATAAAACACTACATCCCCATGGCAGACTTATTATAAATGGTATATTAATATAAAGTAAATGCACATTCAAAACAAGAGAACGGAAAATATTCGGAAAAAATAGGATAAAGTAACAAAAGTAACAAATCTTCCTAAAATTTTTAGAATATATCCAGCGTGGGATTTCAGGATTCCAACGGAAATGACGCACTTGGATTTTGGTGGACTTATTCAGAATGGAGTAAAGCAATATGCGCTTTATAATCGACAATCATAATACCTAAACAATGGATAGTTGTTTCTTACTAGTTCTTCTCTTCTTGGTGTGTTCAATTCCTTACAAACTCTGAAACTATTAGAAACAAAATACAATATAAATTTTGGTTATGAGCGAGGTTGATATTATAAGTAGAGTACGGCCTTTATGTCAGCAATAAGAAGAAAAGAAGATTGTAATAATAGTATTAATCGGAGTTACAAACGGAGGGTGATTTCTTTCAAATCCATTACAATGGCATCAACTTCGGAAAAAACTGCGTGTAACAAAAATTGTTGCAGTGGTTCTTCATCATCTTTGGAATCATAAATGTTTTTTGAAGTTGTTTCTACTGAGGTTGTACAAGATTGGACTATTAATGACAACAACGATGATCACCAAAAATAACAGAAGAAGAAGATTGTTACATCAGCTAATTTGACTGATCCTTCATGGTCGTCTTCACAATAGTCGAAGACTAACCAATGCTTGCTGAAATCTTCTCCGGCATCAATATAATAGTTTGAAGATTCAAAAAAGCGAGGGTCATTCACATTAGGATAGAGTCTAATGTTGACCAAATCTCGCCTAAAAGAAGAGAAAGGTCCCCTTTCCTCGTCCAAATCATAGGTGCGGTCCACTTTGTTAACCATGTATGGTTTATCCAAGAAAGTGGTGGTGGCGGTTATGAGGAAAGCTTCTTTTGAAACATGTATCCCATCCTGTTTGATTGTAATGTTTCATGTTTTTTTCTGTGAAGTAAATTTGAAATACTTCGTGACTATCTTCCCACCTTCAACGCGACTCATAAAGGCCCCAACCAAACCTCCAACCGTACTCGTCTCTCCAGACACAAAATAAACTGCTTGTTTAAAGAGATCAAGTAGCTCATCCTCATTTTCAGTGTCGATAATTTCTAGCCTTGGTTCTATAAATTCTCTCGCAAGATCACTGCCACAACCAAAACATTCCAAGTTATCCTCATACGACACCTCAGTTCTTATTTGATACAATATTTTTTTTTTGTATTTTTCTCACCTAGATCATATTATTGGGATGTTGTTTTGTTGTAACTTCCCGAGTCCTGACTATTATACAATACATATAATTCTATCATATTATTATTATATGCAATTATTTGTCAGGATAACTCATAACAACAATCCAACCATCTAATTATTTTAAAACTCTTGAAATTTTCTTATCAGTTGCGCCAAAAATATGTTGCCTTTTTTTCCTCCCAAAAGAGAGATTTTCCCATAAATAATAAAAATATAAGCATGAGACAAGTTATCCTCGAAATTTAGCATGCCATTATTTAACGATCAAAACAAGGACAAAAACTCTACCCAAAACCGAAAAATATACCTTTGGAAGAAGGAAAAGAATGGATAGAAATAAAATTGATTGCATGTTAAATTAAAATAGTGAGGTTGTGAACACAAACTATCAGACTGCTGAAACATTAAAAGATCACTTTTCCTCTATATTTACTCCTTCGGTAACTAGGAATGATCAGGAACTCTTTGATTAATTTCACCTATAATTTCTGAATAAGATAATTGGATAATCAAAACAACCATCTCATTCTGAGATTTTCGAAGTGGTAAAACACATGAACCCCAATTAGTCGCTGGGATCTGATAGGTTTCCTATGAGATTTTAAAACATAATAAAGAGTTAGTGGGACCCCAAACTGTAAAACTAATTCAAGAAGTGTTTGAATCAAAAACTTTAAATCATGAGCTAAATGAAACTTTCTTGTTTCTGATCGAGAATTTTCTTGGTTTAGATCTTTCATTGTTTTTCATGAAAAAAAAAATAATATAATTCTTCTTAGGTATGACAATGTTTTTTGCACAGATTTTTTATTGTTCATAAGCACAGCTACTAGGAGGTAGGTGATGATAAAATGATAAACATTTGGTCTGGCAAATGGATTCCACATAATGAGAATACTTTAGATTCAATATGCAGCACTAGGTACGTTTCCTTAACACTTCTGTCTGAGTTAGTAGACTAGGACAATAAGACGTGGAATTCATATAAAAATAGAAATGACTTTCCTCTTTCTATGGAAAAAAAAAATTCTAAACATTAGAAACTTCACATCTCAACATTATCTTTTGAAGGCATGTAAACTCAGATGTTGGTTAACTACAAATGGAGATTTTTGTGTTAATTATTTATATGAACAATTGCATAATATGTCTGACACTAATCATGTTGTTTCTTATAATGGTAATTAAGTTTTGAAAAACCTTTTGGCAATTTAATGTATCTCAAAGAACCAAATTTTTCTTTTGGTAATGTATTAATCGCGTTTCACATGTTAGGAACAAGATAGGACAATTTATAGATGACATAAGTCAACATTATGTGCTTTGTAATACTTTTATAGAATTTATGAATCATCTATTATTTTATTAGCATTATGGAAAGTCAGTTTGGGTGTTACAGCCTCATTGGTAATTTTGAAATTAGATTTGAAGTGAAATTCACCATTTAAGGAGTATTATTCTAATTAGATTACTGGTTTAGGTAGTGCAAATGATATTGAGGTTGTAGCTACAAGGTGTTGGTTAATTTGGAAGGAAAGATGCTTGAGAATATTCAAAAACAAAACCAACACTAGTCAACAAACTTCAATAGCAGTTCGAAGGCACCTTAATTATTAAACTTTATCTTGAAGGTGTGACTTTTTTAGAAGAAAATTCTAGGATGTATGAAAGCTTGTACTGGGAAGCACCATTACCATTTCAAATCAACTAAACTTTTATTTTTCTTGGGTTTCTGTTATTACTGAGGCTATGTATGTTCTATTCCAGAACAAATGCAGGTTCAATTTTCAAAGAGAAAGCTGGAACACTCAGAGCTACCAGCCATTAAAAATCATAACCATTAACCTTGCTTGAAGCTGCAAGGTGGGACAATGACATAAGCGTTCACAATTCTTGGGTAGAAAGAGATTGCTAAAGACTTATTCATTATAGCTAACACAACCTCCAAGTTTAGTTCAATGGAGAAATCAAGTAACTTTTCTAGAAGCACTAAAATTTTCAAACACTTCTGATCTTTTATTGGGATTTATCTTTATTGGTAGAAAAGAAAAAAGGTAGCAGATTTTTTAGCTAAAAAGGAAAGGAAACAAGCACTGCCTCATAGATGATGAAGTTCAATTTTTATCTTTCAATTTCACTCCCTACATTTAGATAAACAAATTATGTTAGTTATAACTAACATCTCTAAATCTTTTTATTTTTCTGATAACAAGGACATTATTTTGTCAGAATATTCTCATGTTCTTGACCGCGCTTCTGGAATAACGGCACCAACAAGCCAAACAACCCTTATACTTCTTTGGGTTTCTAATTTACAAGAAACAAAAGAAAACGAAAATTTTAGGTCGACCATGGGTCAGCCACGTTGGTTTATAATGCGTGAAATAAAACTATGGGACCCACAGACCGACAAATAATGCACCCATGATAATCATGTTAGGTGGGACAGTGGGTCCCATAGTTTTATTCCACTCAGTACAAACCGTTTTGGCTGACCCACGGTGAACCTAGAATCACCCAAAAGAAAAAATATATCCATGTCTCAAACACTAAAAATTTCCCCATTATTGAGTTGCGGATCATAATAAGAATCAATGTTCTGATTTAGCAAATCAATTGAGCATTTAGAGTTATCAAGTGAATCAATTTTTTAAGATACCTGCACACGGTCTTTTTACATCTATATCAAAAGCTTTAAAGCAAGTTATAATTGTTGGTCCTTCTTATTTATCCGTGACTCCGTCTAAGATATAAAAAGAAAAATTATAGTAGTTAAAGACTCAGAATGTATGAACATGCATCCGATATTGGGGTTATCATTGAAACAGTTCAGTTAAGAGATACCAATCAAACACATGGTTGCAGCCAAGGCACCGACGAGCAGGTTCTTATCTACAACCTATCTTTTCTTTAATATTCTTACATTTTGAGTAATGGACTTCATCTTTTGAATTGCTTTTAGAGTTCATATTAATTACTTGTTTTCTTTTGTGTTTGCTAGTATCTTAGTTTTCTTGTCTATACTAGTACTTTTTTTCTACTTCGATATTACCTGATTGATTGGATTTCAAAAATATAATGAAGTTATTGGCTTGGAATGTTCAGGGGATTGGAAATCCCTTAATCATTAACCACCTAAAAAGTGAAATAGGATCTCACTCCCCAGATTTTATTTTACTATCAGAAACAAAAATTAAATTTCAAAAAATGAAATTATATATCTTAAGGCAGTTTGTTTATCCCAATTACTGGATTCAGATATTTGTAGGATTATCTAGTGGAATGTGTATGCTTTGGAAAGATGGTTTTCAAATAGAACTTATACAAGAAAGAAAAAAATTTATTTCTCCTTCTTAGTCCTAACTGATCTCCTTCTTGGTCCTTCAACTGGTCCATAGTTCTTTTACAAATCAATATTTGAACCCATCTGTCAACTTCACTTATCAAACTCTGATACCTAGAGTAGATTTTATTTCTTTCCCTAGTGTGTATCGACTGATTAGATTATTTAATTCTACGTGTAAAATAATTTCTAAGTTAATGTGTTAAAGCATTGCTCGGTTGAACCCACCAAGTGTTGGTATGTCAAGTTTGGTTGTCATATTTTAGTGAATCAAAACTCAATTAAGATTCGCTTGATTATGTACTAGAGACAACTTCGTATAGGTTAGGCTAGAGAGATTAGGATAATGAGACATACAAGTATTACTCGAAGACTTGAAGAATGTGAAGAAGTAACAAGCTACATCGACGACATCATCCTTCCTCTTGAGGCTAGTAATATTTTGACTTGAACTGTTTCATTCCCAACGTATATTTCAAGTCGTGCTATATTGAAAACATAACTGCGAAGCTGTGAATGAATATACTCTAGTAGACATAGTGTTAAGGAATTACAATATGAAGTATAACGCTTATCTTTGGAACTTCGTATATAAGATATCGAAATAATCATATGAATGCTATTGTGATTATGTGTATGGGTATGGGTGAAGATTTCCTCCTAGGAAACAATGTTCACATTCGTTTAAAGGAAGTACATTCATGAACTTGTTTTATGAATCGAAAGGGAAATCGCTAGGCTTATTGGTATTGTTATTCATTGCATATCTTTGGATTACCAATATGTGTGAGTTAGTAGAACCGATCATAACTTGTTATGTATCTTGGTAAAACTAGTCACAATGCCTGACTTATGTACTGGTATGACTTTTATTAGTGTAAGCGATCCTAAGTAATCACCTAAGATGGTATGATCGATATTTATAATTAGTGTGACCGATCCTAGTAATTGGTATGACCGATCACAAAAGAATGTGTAATCGATCCTTGTAATTGGTGTAACCGATCCTAGTAATTGGTGTAACCGATCCGGGTAACTGGTGTGACCGATCACAAGTAATACCATAAGAATATGGTAACCGATCCTGGTAATTGATATAACTAATTTGGTAACTGATGTAACCGGTCCCAGCAACCATGTTAAGGTAGAACTGATCCTTGTGTTTGGTAGAACCGTAAAACCATGATTAGTGTGTTGATTTGATCAATCACATAGTTCTTGGAAATCAGATGAACCAGTTCTAAACTTGTTTGGAAGTGTGGTATAATCGGTTCCAATATTGTAAATATGAAAAAGGATTTCCAAGAAATAAGATGTCGACATACTTTGAACATGTTCAGTAACTCTTATCTTTTATTGTTCAAAGATATTCCTTAATAACTCAAGGAGATTCCGGACCGAAATAAGTTGAGAATCTTTTAATTAAGGTTGTTAATTTTATATGCTTTTAATTACCAGCAATTAAAATGCATATCTCTGGAAAATAAAAATTGGTAATGTGCATTTACTAATTGGAGATTTTCTAGTAGGATTTTGGTTAATATTGGACAGAGCATTTCTAGGAATTATGAAAACCGAATTTGGAAATATATTGCATATCTTGAGAATATTTTCGGTTTTGGAAATTCCTTGGTGTCCAAACTTCCTTGGTCTATAAATACCCAAGTTTACATTTCGAGCAAACTATCCGAAGAGCCAGCAAAACTACCTTGTTGTGTTGTTACTGGTGGAGCCGTCTATTTGGAGAGGAAAGTACCCTAATTAGGAGAAATCTCTTACGACAGCTCGTTTAAAGACTTCTGTGGGATCAAGAAGCTCTACGAGTACCGTTGGTGGGAAACTAGATAATTGCAGTTTATTTTAGGTTTCGATTGATTTGATTGACTAACGGTTGTTGAACTTTGATTGCACCTAGTTTGTTTATTCTTGAGAATCTTCTCCTCTGATATAAGATTCACTTAAACTAGATCGAAGTGTCGACGGTATCTTTAGAAGATCTAAAGACGTCTTGTGATAATCCATTGTTAACAGACCGCGTTTTGTGCGTGATTGATCACAAGAGATTCAAGTTGTTGTGTGCAGGTGTTTATTGAAGATTTAAGAAGATTTGAAGACTAAGAAGATTTCTGATTTGGGTTCATAATCTTTGGTGTGCACAAAACTTGATCGGCTGGGATCCAATTATAATCGGTTTATCTTTGATAGATTTGATTGATTAGTTGCGTAGATCGGCATTATTATATAGTATCTTGATAGATCCTATTTTGGATTGCATAATCTAAACTCTGCTACTTTGGTAGTTGTTAGATAGATAGATCTAAACCCGACAAAGGAGCTTATTGGATTAAATATAAAAGCCTTTGTCTAACTCATATCATTGAGATCGAATAGAGTTGTTACCGAACAGATTTGTTGTTCCTTTACTGTTTGGAATATGAACCAAAGGAATTGTTCCAGTGCGTGCACTTATTGAATGTCGGAAGAGCAGGGATACTGAAGAAACTAGGTGAACTATAGGTTTAGTTGCTTGGACTCAACTATACGAAGTTGGTTTGATTTTGTATAGCGGCTTAATTCTGAGGGTATTCAATTCTGGACTAGGTCCCGGGGGTTTTCTGCATTTGCGGTTTCCTTGTTAACAAAATCTTGTTGTGTCATTTACTTTTGTTTTCCGCAATTATAATTGTTGTTATTATAATTTAAAGTAAATTACACAAACGTTAACTCTGTATTATTTGATAGTGATCCTATAGAGTTTGGTTAAGTCCGAAACTATTATCAAGTAATCACACTTTGATTGTTGTATTGTCTCGATCTCGTATCCATAGACGATCACACAAACTGTGAATACTGATACGTTGTATTGTCTCGACTCAGTCCATAGACAATCACTTTCGGTAAGAGGACTTATAGGTGGAAAAGTTTAAGATTGGGGTATATTTGGGTACCCTCGTCTTTTCATAATGGTTAATTGAATGAAATCTTTTGTATGGATTTTGTACCAGGTAGATGCATCCAAGATGACATTATCATAGCCCGTGAACTCCTTGATACCATGAGAAAGAAAAAGGAGATAATATGAGATATTGTTGTGAAAATTGACATGTCCAAAGCAATTGACTGCGTTGAATGTAATTTTGTTAGAGATATTTTCAAACAACTCGGTTTTGCTGATAAATGGTGTGACAAGACTTACCATTGCAATAGTACACCTTCTATTTCTTTATTACTAAATGGAGCTCCATGTAAACCCTCCACTCCTACTAGAGGCTTGCATCAAATAGATAGTTTATCTTTTTTATATATTCATAACTTGTATGTATGCTTTATCTCGGCTACTCTTACAAGTTAAAACAGAGAAACTCATCCATGGTGTAACACCCGATAGAAGGGACCATTTATTTTTTGCGGATGATGTTTTACTTTTCTAAAAAAAAAAAATTGAAATTCAGCATGCTCAGAATATACTGTTGAGATTTAGTAATGCTTTAGGGAAATCCATTAATCCTAGTATAGTATTACTTTTAGTAAGAAAATTTCAAGAAGGAGGCAAAATCAACTTGCTAGTATATTGCAGATGAAGCTCATGAAGATTACTGATAAGTATCTGGGAGTCCCATTGTTTCTAAACTTCTCTAAGGTTCAAAGTTTTCAGATATTAATTATGAAGATGCAACAAATATTGATTGGTTGTAAAGAAAAACTGGTTATACAAGCAAAGAGAGCTATTCAAATTCAAGCAATTTTGAACTTTGTAATAATGTGCAACATGACATGTTTCCCTATACCAACAGTTATCATCAAGCAATTAGATACTTTGCAACACAGGTACTGGTGAAGACATCACCCGAATTAATCCAAAAGCACGGAAGAATCTATGTTTACCAACAAGACATAGAGGGTTAGGTTTTAAGAATATTTCTAAGTTAAATTTAGCTCTATTAGCTAAGATGACTTGGAAATTGGTCAGTAATCCAAATGATTTATTGACTAGAATCCTTAAATCTAAGTATTTTCCTAATCGTCAGCCTCTACATCAGATTCCTAGAAAGAAAGAACATGGATTTGGAAAGGTATATCAAAAGGTCTAGATATAGTTAGGAAGTTTCATATTTGGGAGTTCTAAATAGGGGAAAATACCAGTATATATCAAGATAATTGGGTCGAAGTCGATTCTCAAATGCTGACTAGACCAACAAATTACCATTTGCAGGATTATACTATTGTTTCTCTACTCAGTAATATTGACACAATTGGGGATTCGACTCTCTATGAGATTTTCTCACAAGAGCAGATAAATAAATTCATTAGATTAGAATCATACATTAAGATGGTCTCTCATAAATTCAGGTAATTTCTCGACAAAATCAACCTATCAGGCTTTGTTCAAAGATCACTACAATGCTACATCTCTTGAGCAAAAGCAATGACTCGGGTTATGGCATATGGATATCCTCCTCAAATTTAAAATCTTCTTATGGAAGTGTATGCATCAAATCTTCCTTTAAAAACTTTATTTATTTAGGTTTGGTATTGTGTCGGATAATCGTTGTCTTTTTTTGTGAAATATCTCCTGAAAGTTTTGATCATTTGTTCAATCACTTCCCTTTTACAATGGCAGTTTTGTTTGCATCATTCCCATCAGTTTTTGTTGTTCTAACTGCTTTTAATACTCTCCAAGATTATATTTTCGGCTGGTTTCTTGTAAAACCAACTCAACATAAGGTAGAAACTCAGAAATTGTGTGTGCACTTTGTGGCAGATTTGAAAGGATAGATGCAAATTTAGTCTAGAAAACTTAAAACAACATCCTAAATCTGTTGTAAACACCATAAAAATCCAACTCACTAACCTTAACCAAACTCAGTTGTTTTATATATCTTTACAACTATCACTTATTTGGAAACTTATGGACAATATGCAATACAAGTTTCATCAATCTCTGTCGTCTTAAAATGCATATTGTATGTTGATATTTATTGATGCATTTCTGGGTAAATCTTCAATCCATGCAGGTTGTGGAATTATCATCCTCGGGCCCAGTGAAGATTTTCCTGAAGCCAAGTGTTGGACCACCAATGCAGACTCATCTTTAGAAGCAAAAGCAAAAGTTTTGTTAGCAGCAATAGATTGGGCGTCTCATTTGTGGATGGACAACACTTTCTTCATCTCTGATAATCTTCCTCTTGTTCAAGCAGTTAATGGTAACTTTTCTTCCAACTGTTGGAAAAAAATTTCTTATGTAAATGATTTAAAGTCGGATATCAGTAGTTTCAGAAAATATTTTGCAAACATGAAAGTAGAAACTTTAATAGGGAAGCATATACTTTATCTGAACTAGCTAGAAAAGATGATATCAATCATGAGTGCATCAACGTCCTCCTGACAGTATCGCTGCTAAGGTGTATAAGGTGTTACTAGGGGTCGTTCTAGGGCATAAGTGAGCTAGGTCATCGCCTAGAGCCCTCAAATTGTCGGGGGACCCTTTTTTTTCTTGTTAATAGTCAATTTGTAACATCTATAAGTGTTACAAAAGCAATTTGTCACAATTATTTATATTAAGACAAATGTGACAATTATTGTGTTACTAAGTATTTAATATCAAGTATGAGAGTCACTAAATGTTTACTTATTGAATGTATTATAACCGATATTTGGGGCATTTTATGCCGGATTACAAGTTTGGAGCCCAAAATCTAACCTAAAAAATTAAAAAGAATTAGGCGACCCTCAATAGCATAGCTGGATCCAAGACCAAAACCCTTTTCCAGTAGCAAGTACCGAGTCGGGTAGGAGACAATGTTAGCTCCCGAAAGTTTTTACGCCTTGCACAACCCGAAGGCAAGACATCGTTTTAAGACATAGTTGGATCCATGGTTTGAAAAACGGGTCACGGCTCAGGTCACGGAAACTAGGTGTGACCGTTATAATGCGTTTTCTCGGGTGTGAGCACGTTTTGGGCCAAAAACGCGTTATATAGTCAAAAAACGCGTTTTTTGGACGTTTTTAGAAAATAACGGGCGTTGTAACGGTTACATAGGAAATAAAAAAAAATTATTAATCTGAATTTCCTATGTAACGGTTATAACGTGCGTGAAAACGTTTTAACGAGTCTAAAAAACGTTGTTACAAGATATTTTAATTTTTTAATACTCCCCACGTCCCTAAATAGATGACCTATTAATTTTTAAATTTTGTCCAACTAATAGATGACCTATATCATTAAGAAATTCTAATACTACCATTTTATTTGATTATTGTTAGTATAAGAAATGTGTATAATTCGATAGTCATGTTTATATTCTTTACATAGGTGTTTTAAAATGCTTTTCACTATACAATTTACGAAAGTTTGATAAAATTCGTGTCGGTAAATTATAGCCACTAAAATTTCGTCGGCAACAATTAGCTAGGTATACTTGTCCCTTTATTAGATCGCAGAATTTCCATCAAATGCCAAGAAGTAGGCAGGGTTTTAACAAGTCTATATGGTACTAGACTACTAGTTTCTAAAAGTTAATCATTGAATGCTTAAAAAACTCGGTAAAGTAGGAATTGCATTATGAGTTAGGGTAGAGTCAATCAACCCATTATCAGATTCGATCTAAAATTGCACTTCTTATAAGATGAAATAATTATTACGTCCAAATCATGTACCCACCACCACTGCATGATGATGCATATATATAGTTCTTTCTTTTATTTCATTTTAAGTTTTAACATGTACCCCCGTGACCACGTCCAAATCATATACCCATTTTAACATGTACCCACCACCACGTCCAAATCATGTACCCATTTTAGTCTTTGAAAGAAGTGAAGAACTAAAGCAGATTCCTTGATTCATGAATTAAAGATTGAAGTTGGTGACCAAAACGTGGGTACATGATCACACTATTTTTTTTCTTCTTTCATTGGGGGAGGCAACGAATAATAGGTCACGTCAATTTGCTTGACTGGATAGCGGGGGAAGATGAAACACCGGTTTTACCTCAAGAAGAACAGTGGTTAAATACGCTGGAAGAGGAGGTCGTTAATAATCCAGAGCATGTCCCTCTACCATACAACTGGCATGATCCGGAAGTTCAAATCTCATACGAAGGGTTACCGGTGAGTGACTTTGTTTATGACTTTGGTAATCTTTCATTTGGGGACAATACACAATGTTATGAGAATGTGAATCCAACATATGATTCTCGTTACACTTCCGATCGCTCTGACCATGGTGTTCAACATATGAACGATGGATATAATTCTAATATTGATAATAATAATGAAGTAGCTAACAATAATGATGATACTGAAGGAGGTTATGATAACGATAATGATGGTTATTATGATGATGATACTTATGCAAACGAAGATAGCCAGTACCCCGACAACGATGACTATGATGTGGAAAGGAACCGTCGAGAAAATAAAGAATACTTGAAAAGCGTAGCTTTTTAAATGATGAATACTAGTTTAACAATCCTATGTTTTTTAAATTTGTAGTTTTAATCATGTAGTTAGTTTCCTTGTATCATTTAAAAATATTTAATTCGAAGTTTTCAGCTTTCAATCCAGAGAAGAAAACAAATCAAAAGAAATGGTAAGAAAGTTATTTACACGGTTATAACGTGCGTGATAACATGAAAACAGTTCTAAAAAACGCACGTTTAAATGTTATTTAGAAGAAAAAAACATTAAAACTAATTTTAGAAAAACGGTTACAACGTGTATGAAAACTGAAAAACGGTACTATAAAACTGCCGTTTTTTCCTATTTATCTGTCTAATAATGGCACGGGGTTCGGGGACCCTCACGGCCACGGTATATGGGTGTGACCGTTTTAACGGTCGTTTTTTCGGTAAAAACGGACGTTTTTAAAACCTTATGGATCCAAGACATCGTTTTAAATATTGTTCCACTGAACTAAAGTTCTAGGTCATAAAAGAACGTCATATCTTAAGGTCGCCTAGAGTACCTCAAAATGGTAAGACCGCGCCATGAGTCTTTGCTGTTAAAAAAATAAGGGGGATTTTGTGTTCCCCCTCAAAATAAATAGTTATTTTGCATTTCCCCCTTTGTAAATCAATAATAGGTAAAACCCCCTCTCAGTTATAACAGCCGTTACAACCCTCTTAGTTGTACACGTGCAGCTCACGTGTGTGTAATACATTTATAAATTACTTTTAAGATTCAAAAAAACCCTATTAAAAACAGATACGTGGTTAAAAGTCAGCCATTGAATATTTGTTAATAAAAATGACACGTGTTGTTAGGTTAAAAAACAGAAAACAAAGATTCATAATTTCTTCTTCTTCATCTTTTATCTTCTTTCCCCGGTGAAGAACACATAAGAATATTATTTTTTTTCAGAGCAGGGGATGATAGAGTTCAATCGAAAAAGTTATGATGGAGGTTAATTTAACGCCTTCAATATACGGATTTGGGTTTTCATACTTCAATTTTTCGATTTGGCTTTTTGATTTGGGGTATGAATGATTGAGTGAATCAAACTATAAATTAGATCAAACAATTGATGGCTGCTAATATTACATAGAATTTTGGCGGTGAAATGAAAACTAATCTTAATTGATTAGCAACAATGATTTTATCGGCAGAAAATCAAGGACACTGTAATGGTTTTGATAATTATGTTTCGATAATTAGTCTGTTCGTTTTCCATTTTGCGTTTATGAAATTGCCCTGTTCTTCAGGGTAAGGAGATAAGAAGAAGTAGATCTTCTCTCTCAACTTCAGTTATACAACACGTGTAATGTACGGGTGCTTTTCATCCACGTATGTAATTTTTAATTCGGGGATAAATGGAATTTTACGGTTTTAAGAATAATTATTTATATTCGACACACATGTGCACAACACGTACACAATTAAAGAGGCTGTAACGGCAGTTATAACATAGAGGGGATTTTACCTATTAGTAATTTATAAGGGGGAAACACAAAATAGCCATTTATTTTGAGGGGGAAACGCAAAATCCCCCAAAAAATAAAAAGAGAAATCCGTTGGGAACCAGATATATAAGAGCAACTGCAGTGGTGCGACTATTACCAAAGATCAAAGACCAAAAAAAAAAAACCAAATTTTAGGTTTGGTCCGTAGTGTGACGCAGTGGGTGGCGAGTATATTTAGTCGAGCGGAGTTATAATCTTCGTTTGGTAATGGAGAGGAGATAAAGATAACGACCCGTTCAAGCGTTGATAAAGATTACGCCCGGTGTGGGGCGGAGGTAAAGATTACGCTCGGTACGGGGCGTTCGTAAATTTTACGCCGGGATAAAGAGCGGAGTTATAATCAACGCCCCATGGGGCGTAAATAAAATCTACGCCTGTTATCAGGCGTTTGTATAATCAACGCCCCATGGGGCGAACATAAAGTCACCTCCTGTTTCCAAGCGGTTGTATAATCAACGCCCCATGGGGCGAATACTTCAGAAACGCCTGAATGAGGCGTTTGTATAAATTCCGCCCAGCCACACACTTTGTCTGCACGTGTGTTTTTTTTACCCAGCCGAACACTAAACGGAACAAAAGGCCTCCACGTGTTGGGTTTAACCCTAATATTCTCCGCCATCGTCTTCTTCTCTTTTCTACAACTTTCTTTCTACCCATCCACACAACTTCGCCTCACAGACGAGCAGGAAGAGGTGAAAAAAAAAATTACCAACAAACTTAAAATTAGCAACACACTTACCAGCATCCGGGTTACACAAGAGGTATGTTTCTGTTAATCTTTTTTGTTGAATAATTAATTTAGGGTTTTAGTTTGTTAAAATTAGGTTTTCCAGGACATGATCACCCAATGTATGAATAACAATACATCTCTCTTCTGCTTCACATATGTAATGGAAAATTATGAGAATACCGCTCATTATTGCTCTTCTTCTTCTTCTTCTTCTTCTTCTTCTTCTTCTTCTTCTTCTAATAGTAGTTTTTATTCATCGGATGATGATGCAATAGCAATTATGCAAAATAACACTGCCGTTAGTTTGGGAGTTCTTGTTACAAATTCAAAATGGCCTCAAACTCGTATCAAAATACCTAGAGATCGTGAGGCAGGAGCAGAACTTTTATGGAACGACTATTTTTTTCCGTACCCAAACCAACCACCCAATGTTTTCCGCAGAAGATTCAGGATGCGTCGACAATTGTTTAACCGAATAGTGGAAGGTGTTACCAATGCCGAAAGATATTTTGTTCAAAATCCCGATGCTTGTGGAGTTCTAGGATTAAACACTCATCAAAAAGTAACAGCAGCAGTACGAATGTTAGCTTATGGATGTGCGGCAGATGCAATAGATGAGTACTTACGCATAGCAGAAACCACTGTTTTGGAAGCTACTCGTAGGTTCTGTAAGACGATTGTTAATGTGTATGGGAAAGAATATTTGCGTGAACCAACGGCTGGTGATGTTGAATTGTTTCTTAAGCAAAACAAAGACCGGGGATTTCCAGGGATGCTGGGTAGTCTAGATTGCATGCATTGAGATGGGATAAATGTCCGTCGGCAGAATCCGGGGCTTACACCGCGTATAAAGGGAGCGAAAGTATCGTGTTGGAGGCATTGGTGTCGTATGATCTATGGTTTTGGCATGCATTTTTTGGTATGCCCGGCTCTAACAACGATATTAATGTTATGAACCGTTCATATGTTTTTCGAAGTCTTGTAACTGGAAAAGCACCACCAGTGAACTACACGGTAAACGGACATTCATATGATATGCCGTATTATCTAGGTGATGGCATCTACCCACAAATTCCTACTATTATAATGGCCATTAAACATCCGGTCGGTAGGAAAAAGGAAATATTTTCATCGATGCAAGAGGGTGCAAGAAAAGATGTAGAACGGGGGTTTGGTGTACTTCAACAACAATTTGGAATCATCAAACAACCTGCAAGAATGTGGAATCCAGATGTGCTTGCCTATATCATGAAAACATGTATAATCTTACATAATATGATAGTCGAGGATGAGCGTCTACCCGGTGACTGGCCACATGTTTATGAACAACGAAGTAACCCAGCACCGGTTAATATATTAAGAGGAAATAATGACGAGTTTTCCCAAATTAGAGCTCAGCAACGCCGACTGGCAATGCATAACAAAGATGCGCATATTCGTTTGCGTGATGACATGATCGAACATATATGGTCAGAATATGGGAATTAAAAATTGTTGTTTGCATTTTCTTTGTATCTTAAGCACATGTTGTCAAATTTCTAGGAAACCAGCAACAACTACTTTGGATAATAAAGTTACAACAATTCCACTTTATTCAGGGCATCAACAATTATACTACTATTAATCACTAAATAGGAGAAATAATAATTGTTTCAACTATTCCGCCGTTGTCTTAAGATTGGTTTCTTCTGTTGCGAACTATATCCGCCTTACGAAGTTGGAAGTACTCTTGTTGTACAGGATCCAATTTTCCAAGATCCATCATAATGATGCGAAATTCGTCATCTTCAACTTGCTTGGAAATTTTGGCTGCATGTTCAGCTTGTTTTGCTGCAAACTCGCTGCTCTTTGCTCCATCTTGAATCTTGATTGTGCTTGGTAATGAGTATTGAAATTTTGTTGTTCTTTAATAATTATTCCCATCAATTCCTCTTGGGTACTGGATTTTTCTCTCCTTGTTTTCTTCAATCGTCTTGCTATTTTTTTCCCCAAATGACGGAGATATGTGTTCTCTATGTCTCCCCTATCGGTGTTGTTACCGGTCTCGGCTTGAATTGTTGATTGTTGTCCTTCCTCATCTACCTCGTTATTCTCATAACTGTCCAAATCGTGCGTCGTATCGAATACAAAAGTCGATCGACGATTAAATTTTATATTCTCTATGACAATTGGGTAGCACTCTTCGTGCTTAAATTTTTTCCCATCATTGCATTCCTTGAACCGCTTATTTATTTCTTCAAGCTGTTAATTTTTTTAAAAACACTTAAGTTCAGGGGAGTTTAAATATTAGAAAATAATTGTTCAAACAATCAAGAATACTTACCTTCATTTCAGGACCCCAACCAAGTATGATATTCACCTTCCACTTCGCCTCTTTTGCCGAAAAACAAAGCCACATCTTTACTTATTCCCTGGTATCGTTTTTGCCAGGAACTCCAAGTCCGCTCTGGAGCATTAGGTAAATGAAGTTCAATATCATCCTTGATACGAGTCCACAATGCCTCCTCTGATTGATCAGTTCCAACACCCCGATCTTGAGATATTGATAAATGAATTTTACACATCGTTAAGTCTTCGATTGTCGTAAAATTTGGACCTCGTACTGCTCGTGATGGTCGTGGTGCTCGTGGTGCCATTGTAAGCGAATCGGTGAAAAATTTCTAAATGATTTGGAAGAGGAAATAATACTGTTTTTCTTGTTCTTCAGATAGTTAATTTGAAGTAGTACTTGTGGGGAAATGTTGAATGAATTCGTCTCTATATATAATGTTTCAAATTTTCAAAAATATCTTCCAACGTTCAAAAATATCTAACGTTCGATTTTCTTCAACGTTCGAAGAATTCAAACGGCAGAATCGGTAAAAATTCAAACGACATATCACAATTTGAAAAACAGAAAACAGAAAATTAAAAACATGAAAATGACAAATATGGGGCGGAGGTATTACGTTCGCCTGGCATCAGGCGTAAACTTTATGAACGCCTGAATGAGGCGTTAACTATATGCCCGCCTGATGCCAGGCGAACATTACAGGTTCGCTTCATTGGGGCGTTGGGTATATCAACGCCTCATTCCAAGCGTTAACTTCAGCTACGCCCGATGGGGCGTATATTTTATCACCGCGCCATTGGGGCTTAATTTATATGCACGCCTCTCCGTGGGACGAACACTATATAACCGCCGGTTGTCAAGCGTATACTATATAACCGCCCGTTGAGAAACAGAGATTATATCACCGCTCGACTAAATTTGGGTATGGTCTTTGGTCCAGACCAAATATACTCTCGAACTACTGTAATAGTCTGGGATTTGATCGATGGTCCGTCCCGCTACGCCTGGTTCAGAGACCAAATAAATGGGTTTAGTCGCCCACTGCGGTTGCTCTAAAAAGCAACAATAACCAAATTAGGAGGGATAAGATTACTCCTAGTCACAATAAACAATGTCCAACTGACCCACATTTCTGCAATAAAAAATACTTGTTCCCATCCATCCTGTAAAGTATCAACTATCAAGTTCTTCTGTTTTTAAGAGACAGAGAAAGAAAGAGCTATTATCCACAAAAACAAAACAGAATTCAAGATGTGGAACTTTGCTCTCAAGCTGTTGTTTCTCATCTTTATAATCAACACTACTACTACCATTCTAGTTAGTGCTACTGACCACATTGTTGGTGCAAACAAAGGTTGGAATCCAGGAATCAACTACACCATCTGGGCTAATAACCATACTTTCTATGTTGGTGATCTCATTTGTAAGTCAAAAAATTCCTAACTCAACTGATTCTCTATCTCTCTAGTAACTTAGATCTCTGAAACTCCATTTTCTAAAACTAATTTTTGTTGTTGTTTTCTTGTTGTTTACAGCGTTCAGGTATACGAAAAATCAGTACAATGTATTTGAAGTGAACCAAACCGGTTATGATAACTGTACTATAGAAGGAGCAACAGGAAATTGGAGCAAAGGAAAAGATTTCATTCTTTTAGATAAAGCTCAACGTTATTACTTCATTTGTGGAACTGGTGGTTGTTTTAATGGAATGAAAGTTACTGTTCTTGTTCATCCACTCCCTTCTCCTCCTTCTTCAAATAATCATACTTCGCCGATCGTAAATCTGCTGCTACTACTTATCAGATAGTTTCTTGGACTTCTTCTTTAATGGTGTTGGTTTCGTTGTTCTTCCGATCTGGTTCTAATTTGTACTGGTTCTTTTCTCCTCCTTTTCTATGATTTTTGTATGGTTCATTTTGTCTTTCAGTAAAGCTGTTGTTGCACCTAATGCTGGTGTAGTGAATCTAGTGATGATGCATTATGTACTATTTTTAGTTCAAATTTGGTTTTGGAGATTACTATACTATATTATTATATTTTTCGTATTCTTATTATGTACTGTATTAAATTTTCCAGCTTTGTAATAATAGTATCACGGAATCACAATCAGTGGTGGTTGCAACAGTTGGAAACGGTCTTTGGACCACCAAGACTCTATTGTCATGGATTGGTTGGCTTCAAAAATCCATGCCAGAGTTTTCTTTTTTCTTTTCTTTTTCTCCTTTTATTATTGTTTTCGAGTATGAGTCCAGAAAAGGAGTGAAAGAAATGATAAACAAAGAGAAAAGAAAGATGAAACTTGAGGGAATTATCCTGTTATGCTGGTCTGGTTGACTAATCAACTGAATTCAAATTTCAAATTGGTTTCACTGTAACAATTTAAAATTTAGAGCGCGAAAAATCTGAAGTAAGGGTCATCGTTGACCATATAAAAATCACAATTAGCATTGACATAACAAATAACCTAAAAAACCTAAGACTTGGCTTTGAAGCCCTTTTCTTATGAGAAATTTTGACAGATAAGAGCTAAGGCTAATAGCATTTCCTATGGGAATGAACAAATTTTTTAGTTTGTTCAGCCACGTGGATGAACAAACTCGTTTCTCCACTATGGTAAATCAGACCAAAATGAACAGATTTGGTTTTCTAGGACCCTACTAGTATTTCTTTTTAATATAAAATATTTTGTAGGGTAAGATGAAAAATAAAATATAATATTTAGGCGAGATAAAATAGGATGAAGTGAGATAAAATATGATGAAGTGAGATAAAATAGGATAAAGTGGGATAAAATAAGATTAAAAAGTAGTAAAATATTCACGGATTGTACTGGGCGTCATTGGAAATGATGCGGGCGTCATTGGGAGTGTCTCGGGCGTCATTGGAAATGACGTTGGCGTTTTAGGCATGGTCGCGCGTTTTTGGCATGGTCGCGCGCTCTTTTATCCGACGCGCATCCGTTGTTGCGACTCGATGTTAAACCATCAAATCTGTTCATTTGAACATCCATTTTCTTGGTTTGTTCATTCCATAGTAAAATGAACAAACTCTGAGTTTGTTCATCCCATAGGAATTGCTCTAAGTCCTATAGTCTTCTAATCTAGCAGCTAGATTGGCAATCCATGTCAGTTAAGGCAACCTCCTAAATCCTATGGGATGGCTAATCTAGCAGATAGTCGCTGAATATAACAGTGCTCAAAAATTTACCCCAAAAAGCATAGAAATGTGTCGAGATATTATTGCACAGATGGTACAAAATTATAAGAAAAAAAACATAAAATTCTAAAATCCACCCCACCCCTACACGTTTCATCATTTCTCTCCATCCAACAAATTTTTTTTCCTCTCATCAGAGGACATGACATGCATTAATTGACAAGACAACACTTAATTTAGTTTTACATAGCATTTCTTTATAGGAGAAAGAAAAGTGAGAGGCTGACAGCACCATTTTTATATAGGAGAGAAGAGTAGTGAAGTGACAACACAAAATTTATACAAGGTGAAAATGTTGGCGCTGTATTGTTCAGCGTTTCTACACGGATCCCTTAGAATATTCCTCCAGCGCTGAACCGTTCAGCGTAATTTTCACTTTTTGGGCGCTGAATCATTCAGCATTTCAATCTCGCTGCTAGTTGAACTGCGAGCACATGCTAAGAGAGAGAACTAGCAAGCACTAGTGTTAACTTTTAGGCCACACTTTTTTTTTTTGAATTGCAACACTTTTTGTCCAATCTAGCAGCTCAATCTAGCCCATAGGGGTTAGCCTAATGCAACGGAAACCAGCAGTGATACAGTGATAACCTATCAGGTATGCCGCCATGTCGCCTCGTTTGGTGAAATCGGTGGTCTGCAAAATTCGTCTCATTATGTTTGCTCATTTTTCAGGTGTCATGACAGCTGGCTTTGGGATAACACATCACAAACTTAGTGGTAAGGTCCGGATTGGGCTGTTTTTGCGTTATCCGCACCCATAATTTCCACCCAATGCATGATAGATTTCAATATTGGTATTTGCATCCGATCTAATATGCAACAAATTTTAATCCAATGAATGTACGGATTGACGAATTGAATGCGGTTGACCCAATGGTTCTTTATAATTAAAATTTTAAATTAGGAGAAAAAGAAACTAACAAAAAATGGCTTGAATAATGACCAATCAAAAAATAAGAGGAAGGCCTGAATTTGTGTCTCAAGCTCAAGTCTCAGCACTTTAATGGAACAAAATTACGAGGAGATAAGTTTACCATATAGTGAATTGTTAAAAGTACTAAACTAACCCATGTTTTAACATATTCTTAGTACAACGGGTGCGGATATCCAACGGATTTTTAAAACTGCATCAACAACCAATCCAAAATTCGTTGGATCTCAAAAATCGCATCCATGTTCAATACATTAGTGAGCGATTTGTACACCCAATAGCAAAAATACGGCTGGACCGGAACAAATACGTGGATTCAAAACAAATGCTCACACCAAACATCTATAGTAAAAAAAATTGTATGATTATCTGGAATATGAAGGTTTCGGAGTAGAATCAAATACACATAACATATAGTATCAGGTCAAACAATGATAGCTTGTCAATCAAGTTACTCTAGTGACTTTAGCGCCATCAAATTTCGAAGGCTGCAGAATTTTTCTTGGATTATAAGGTATTAGAGCATAGCTCAGTCAAACTCACAAGTTTTGGTATGTCAAACTTCTTGTCAAATTTAGTTGATCAAAACTAAATTTGATTTGTAGAGAATATCTTGATTTGTAGTCTACTACAGTCAGTCTCGGACTAGGAATAGAGCATGATAGTTAACTATCAGAATTCACCAATCGACCTTGAAGATTGAAGACTGGAGAACGATGGCGTCAACAAAAACTTCATCAACAAATGTATGTGGAAACTACCCTATTTACTCATAATATTTACAGTTTCTATCTATTGAGACATGTCGTATGACTTTAGTATTATGATTGCAAAGAAGAATTCAAGCAACAATGAGTAGTCAAGTTAGTCCTTAAAGTTGACAAACCGTTTTACTCAGTTCACAAAACTTAATATAAAGACTTGATAAATAAATCTCAATTAACTCGTTCTGAACTAGGCGATTTAGAGATAGTCTTGGATACTATTTAATTCAATAGTACACAAACCATTGCGATATTATGATCCTACATCTTGCCTCTTTTCCTTGAATATTTATGTAGTTCGCAAACTGGTTGATTTTGAGTGTTTCTTGTACACCTTTTGTTTTCAAGTACACAAATTGTTTTGACATTTTGCAAACTTTTTAATTTCAAAAGGCTCCTGACTTACAAGGCGACTTTAGTTCACAAACTGTTTTGATACACGAACTTATTTGGTCTTGTGATAATTAAACTCCAATTTAAGCTTGTTGGTTCTACCGAGGAATATAACGATCTTATATTTCTTCTCTTCTCTCGCCATGCTCTATATTCGGATTTTGTGTTTCTCCATCGGTGCTTTCGTTGGTAAAACTCTCCTTCTTTCTTCGATTCGATCTTGAACTTGATCTCACGCTACTTCTAGATCTCCTATTTTGCAACCTCATATTTTCCATCCTCAATTCATGATTCTCGTCTTTGTCAAGTTTGCCTGTTCCTCCGCCTCTAGCCGTCTCTCCTCATGTATTGTTTGTCTCAATCTTTCTAATGCTTGCGATTTCTTCGTTTACTGGATTCATTTCTCCATTCATTTCTTGCTCCTCCTCCTCCTTGTCCATTGTTCACCAACCGCCGCTCCTCTTCTCTCTCGTCTTGTAACGATCTCCAAGTATGTCTATCATAATCCTCAACCGCGTTTGCCTACCGGGGAGTTCGGTGGCTGATTTTGATCTTCTCCATCATTTCTCCTATTCATCCTTGACGATTCTCCCCTGCTTTCATTCCTCCTTTCTCCAAAGCAAGTCTCCCACTTCTTCTTACAACCGTTGATTGCCCTTGTACATTTCTTCTTCTAGCCATTTTTTCCTTTTCAATGAATTCTTGAGGATTTTCTCCAAATCTTTTTTCTGTTAATCCAAATTCCTTCCAATTTCTACGTCAATCCCTGCACAGTCCCTGTTTCTAGCGCATATGTAGTAGCAGGATTTCCACACTACACCCCTTACTCGATTTTGCCTAATTAATCCATTAGAAGATATAAGAACAAGAACATTTATTGATTGAATTCATGAAGTGTTTACAGGGGAAAATAGAATTACACTTAGAAGTTAAAACACTCTTAAATTTTCTCTCTCCTAATGACTTGCCTAACAATTCTAAAAGATCTCCCCCTTACACTCACTCGACCCTTTATATAGGGTAATACATAGTGGATGACGCCTAAGCTATCCTTTATTTTCGGGAATGTCTCGCGAAGTTCGCGACACTTATTATCCCTCGCCAGGTTTCATGTCTTTCAGCTATTTTGTGTGTCGTTATTTCCCATCGCGTCGTTTATTTTAGCTTCCTGCGACTCCCTCGCGGTACCGTCGTTTATTGATCCCGCGAGCCCTATCCATTGCGATATTATGATCCTACATACTTAACCATTGTTCTTGGCAAATCACTTGGTGAGTAATGTATACTTACGGTTGCTCATATCTTTTTTGTGATTCAAGGAAAACTTCTCACATACTTACA
Organism: Papaver armeniacum; assembly: GCA_023531295.1. Lineage (NCBI taxonomy): Eukaryota > Viridiplantae > Streptophyta > Magnoliopsida > Ranunculales > Papaveraceae > Papaver > Papaver armeniacum. The sequence goes on from JAJJWW010007533.1 coordinate 99,845, forward strand.
TTACAATCTTTATGGAGAAGTTAACGAAACTTTGTTTGTACCAAGCCGTGTTAACCAATATAAATAGAAGAATATCTACATATTAGAATCTCAATCCTAGCACTTATGTTTCGTAGTTGCAGCTAGAGTTGTTATCTACAGACTTAGGTTTCATATGGTGAAATTGTATTAGGTGACGACACTAAGGGATCTGTGAATCTTGGCCAGACTATCTTTTACCTGATAGATCTTTGTTGTTAGGATCTTGTTCTTATTGATTGTTGTAGTTTTAGAATTCTAGATCAGGAACAAGATAGATAAAAATCACAAAGTAATTTTCGTGTTAGAATGTGTGATTCCACGGGATAGACATCTAAACATATTCTTTTTCAAATTGTTGACTTTTGATTAATATCTTGTTTACCTTGATATCCTTCATAAGCAAATCGAATTCCATTACCTTGATTGAATATCTTTCTAAAGCAAAACAAGAAGCTAGACAGAGGCAGAATAGTTAAAAGTCTTCACTTAGGTTGAAGTAACTTCTAGGCCTGTAAAAAACATCAGATAGGGGAATCGTGTTGCTTAGGATATTGCGAGATCCAAGAGACGGTCCCAGGGTTTTTCTCCACATTGCAGTTTTCCTCATTAACAAAATTCCAGGTGTCTTGTATCTTGTGTTATTTATTTTATATATTATATTGTTTATCTTTATAGTGGAAATATCACAAGTAGTACGTTAAACAACCTATTGTACATTACCTGCAAGATTAATTTTGAGAATTCGTATCTTAAGATATCGATTACAATACTAGTTTTGTTAGAATTCAATTCGTATACAGTCCAGGTACATATTAAGTTGATTCCAGGATATTGATTTTTGAGATCTTCCAACTAACTTGTTTACAATATATGATTTCATATGTTGATCTATACTACTAATTATGACAAGTTTTCCATACAAGTTTCCGAATAAAAAAGTTGTTGGTGTACTTGGCACCCTATCCTTTTCATAATATGAAGTAACTAATGATTCGTGATTAAATTAGAAAACCATCACACCCATCTTCACTGGATAAATAACTGATTGGAAATTTGGAATATTCATAACTTACTTTCCCCATTTCATAACCATAGTGATTTATGACGTTTCATATTTTGCAGTTTGAATCATGGTTCGCCGTATATGGTTTTGTCAAAGTAACGACCCTCACAGATACAGATACTATATGGCGGTATTGGTGATACAGACCGATACTGGCCAATACTAAGGATGTATGTCGTCTAATTGAAGTCTTATCTTCCTTTATCATACAAATTTATATGTAATATATCTTTTAATACACTGCTAAATACAATAAATAAGTTAACTAAAGAGGATTGGACTATTGAATTAAAAAAATATTATAGTTCAAGTATATTATATATGACTGACATATTTCAATTTCTCCACGGGCCATAAAAATTATGTAAAAAAATATTAAAGTTCAAATTAACTTCTTCAATATTTGAATAACTAGCAAATGTTTGAATTTGCTTTTCTATTTGATATCTCATTTGTAGGCAATATGTGTATAAACTAGATATCTTATAACTAATATGAAAAGAAGAAGGTACCAAGTACATCACCAACTTTTTCAGAAAACCTGTAACGACGAACTTGTCATAATCAGTAGCACGGATCAACAATAAAGATCTGATACCTGATATGAAGACAAGTTCTACTTGGACGATCTCATGAATCAATATCCGAGTAACAACCTAGTATGTACCTGAACTGCGATATGAATTAAACTCCAACAAAAACAAATCTTGTAAGAAGTTTTTAACGATACGAATTCTCAAGAATAAATCTAGTAGGTTCTAGACAGTCATTTAGGCTTAAAAAATGTCTAGGTTGTTTAATGTAGTACTTGTGATATTTCTATTATAAAGATAAACATTATAACACGCAAAAGAAATGAAATAAGACACCATAATGTGTAAAAAAAACCCGGGACCCTGTCCAGAACATGATCATCACAGCGTATTAATTTGTTACAAACAGTAGCTAACTATCATACTTCGAAACGGAATGTAGTTGAGACTAAATCGATCCTACAAGTAATTCAGTTTCAGTTGCACTCCTTGGATCTTGCAAGATACTACAAAACACGATTCCCCTAGTTGACGTCCTTTACAGGCTTAGGAGTTTTTCCAACTTAAATGAATATTTTTTGACTATTCTGACTCTCACAGAAAGCCTCTTTGATTTCCATTCAGAAATATATGCAATTAAGGTACGAAAATCTATATTCTTATGAAGGAACTTCAAGAAAATATGATATCAAGCAAATTTCACGATTAGGATATCTTATTGGGGTTGTTTGGTAACCATTATTTTAATGGATTATCAGCTTATAATCCATTATGCAGATTATAATGGATTCTATATGCGTTTGGTAACCATTATAATAATTGCTTATTTTAATCATAATTGAAAAAATCCATTATTTCCATAAACAGGAAAAAGTTGTTTTGAAAATTTATTATAATCAATTATTTTTTCTAATGAACTCAAATTGAATTTTTTCTTCTTATTTTCTCTAAACTATCAAGAGAGAGACAAAAAAATAACATAGGACTAAAAAAATATCATAGATCATTGTTCTTTCCTCACCTTTGTGAGATCATCATTCTAAGATAATCAATTATCTGAAAAAAAGAGTTTGGGCAAATTTATTTTTAAAATGATTATATCAAAATCATTTATCAATTTATGATTATCTATAATCATAAATTTTACCAAACAAGCCATTATCTTCAAAACTTATAGAGATGCCTAATCAATAATACCTCACAAGAACAATTTAAACAAATCAAACTAGAAGTGAGTTAGATATTTATCTTGTATAAACATAAAGTCTAAGACGAAAAGTACTATGTGATTTCTATCTATCATGTTCCTGGTCTATAGTTTGGAAACTATAATACAAGAACAATATCCAGATAACAAAGACTATCAGGTAAAAGATTATTTGATCGTGCTTCAAGAATACCTTAGTGAAGTCTTTCAAAGTCGTAACCTAATATTGTTTCACCAAAGGAAACCTAGGGTTTCAGAGGACGACTCTAGCCGCAACTAGGATATAGAAGTGCCATGATTTGGATCCTAGTGTGCTGGTAGTCCTCTATTAATATTGATGAACATGACTTGGTAGCTTACAAACAAAACAAGGTTCGTGATCTAGTTTCATGTTAACGAATTGCTTTGTAACCAAGAAATCTGAACTTCTCCATGTAAGCATGTCATAAAAAAATATATGTGCAACTGTAAGTATAGTTTATCCACCAAGTGATTTTCCAAGGACCGACATGCTTAAACTGGAGTTTAATTATCATAATACAAAATCGTTTCGTGAATTTTGTAGACAAATTTGTGAACTAAAAGTAGTCTCGTAACCTATGAGCCTTTTAAAATTGACAAGTTCGGGAACTGTCAAAAAATTTGTGTACTTGAAAACAAAAGGTGTACATGAAATATTCAAAATCAACCAGTTCGCAAATTGCATAAATCAGTTCTTGTATTATTGAATCAAATGGTATCCAGGATTACCTCAAAATGACTACTTCGTGAACTGAATAAATCAGTTCATGGATGCAAGTTACTTGAGATTTATTAATCAAGTCTTTGTTTTTATAAGTTCAAGTTCGTGAACTGAGTACAACAGTTTGTGAACTTTAAGATCTAACTTGACTACTCCTTATTGCTTGAATTCCTTTTTGTAATGTCCATCATAATACTTAAGTCATATGACATGTCTTAATAGATAGAATGGTAAATAATATGAGTAAATAGGATAGTCAGATTTGTTGATGAAGTTTCTGTTGACACCGTCGTTCTTCAGTCTTCAATCTTCAAGGTCGATCGGTGAATTCTGACACTTAACTATCTTCAATCCTAGTCCGAGGCTGACTTTGGTAAACTAAAAATCAAGACACATTTTTGATCAACTAAAATTAACAAGAAGATTGACTTACAAACTTGTAAGTTTTAATGAGTGATGCTCTAAAAATCTCCATATTTGTCAAATTAGTGAAAAACTATTAGTTACATATGGATTAACAAATAATAATATTCCACTCCACCATGCATCTTGATTTAATTTTCAACATTCTTGAATTCTTAGTTCTTCAACTTCTTTCATCGTTTTTCATGAGTTCGTTTATCACATTGGTGTTGAAAATTTGTAGCTTATAACAACTTATGAGAATACTCAAGTTATAGTGTTTAGAAGAATAATCAATCTTCTCAATGGTTGTTTACATAGTATTTTTACCTACTTCAAAATCCATTGTACCAAGACTTTAATAAAAATACTATGGTGATATGTTCTCCCCCTTGGTCTTTACATGTCTCTTTTTGCTAGATTTGAAGTTTACCTTCGTCCATGTAATTCAATCCCCATTAGACATTGCTCAGTAATGTCATCTGTCTTAGTAGATTTTTACTAAATAATTCTCCCTTTTTTGGTCATAAATTAAAAAAGGTTTCGAATATGGATCTTAATGAACTACGCATTAAGATATTATCAACCCTAGAGATTCATATCTACTTCTTTCGATGATTCTCTTCCCCTTAGATGGTTCCTTGACATCATACCTAGTTGTGAAAACACAAAGTTACTCAAATAACTCAACCATATTTGTCGTTGTCACAGGTTTAATTTTGAATATTTCTTAATTTATGCTTTTGTTAGAGCACTGCTCGGTCGAAATCGCAAGCGTTGCTATCTCAAGCTTGTTTATCAAGTTTAGGTGTCAAAACTATAAGTCTTGATTTCTAGTCTACTTATAGTTATGTCTCGGATTAGGATAAGATGTGTAGTTGAGCTTTATATTTCACGGTGTTCATCAATCAAAGACGAAGATCTACTAAGGGGAGCTTGGAGGAACTTCATCAACAAAAGACTTAAACTCATATATCACTCAGAAGTCTATTCTATTCTACCTTCTATTGAGACTAAGTCGTATAGCTATATAGACTTTTACATTATACACATTTGATATTTTGAGCCGAGTTAATCTCGCTTATTTATTTCTCGAAATATGTGTTGGAAATCTTTTTTCTTTAGCTATGTTCATCATTATTCTTGAAGTTAAGTCAAAAGATGATCATGTGAAAATGTCCTTGAAACATCTTACATGATTTGTGTGAGACGGTCATTTGATGTAGACTCGGAATGTTTCGTATTGATCATTCGATCACTTGAAAATTACTTATAAGCTAATAGTTTGTGTGAGACATCTATTGTAGTCTTCTAAGGATGTTTCAATGATTGGAATGGGAGATTAGACCAATTAACCAATTGTCTGGATATAGCACAGTATGCATAACCAATATGCAGACTGTTGTAATATGAATCAGGTCCGGGAACCAAGTTTGCGTACCAGTATGCGAACGGTTTTAACTATCAAAGTCCGGGAACCAGTTTGCATACTCGTTTGTGAACGGTTTCACCTGAGTTCGGTCCGGAATGATAGTATGCTTACACATTTGTGAACTGTCGTACATGACCAAAGTCTGGAACTTAAGTTTGCGTAACCGTTTGCAAACTTAGGTGGTTAAGTTCTAAAATCGGTTAAGTATGATTTCATACTCATGAACAAATACATATATATATTAAGGAATGCAATCTTTGCAAACCGTGGCTAAATGTTCATGAATTGATTCTTTTGAATCAAATTCGATTTTGGTTGAATTGTGTCTTGTATGCTTCTATGAGAATATAAAAAATTAAAAAACTCTATGAGTAACACAATTAGATTAATTTGATTATCATTTGATATAGAAGTATTGGATGAATGTGGTTAATACAAAAGTGTTCTTATGACTAACTTCGGTTAACTATTGTTGGGCCAACTCAATATACACATTTAGGTACGGTTGCCAATATCTAAATGAAGGTATATTTCATTTGTGTGTAACAAGCTAAGACCATATAACGGTGTAGAGATATGTCATGTACCGGAGTACAATGACAAGAGGGGGTGGATAGATTTGAGGATAAACCTCTCTTGATTCTCACGAATCAAGCCTCTTTGGTTCACGAAGAACACAGCCTAAGAACAAAGTTCCAATTTGATTAATAATTTGATAATTTTCATTACAGACTCTCTGTTTGCTTATATAGTTAGACACATCTAACCTAACATCTAACGACCCTCAATAGTCCAGGTGGTTATATCACACCCATCCATTACACTGATAATTAACCACTAATTAGACAATTAACTAATTAATACTTACTATCTAGTTTACTAACTACTAATAGTGATAAGATATGGGACACCCTCTTCTAACCATAGCAGCAGGTACATGACATTCCCCACTCCTTGAAAACATCCTTGTCCTCAAGGATGGAGAACCGAGTTCCCAAGCACCCTCTTCTAACTATAGCAGGTACATCTTGGTAGTTATTAGGACCAGCACGTGCAAAAGCTCAAGCAAAAATCGATTTTGTTGTTGATGCCCTTGCCATATCAACCAACTTGTTGATGCTGAGAACTCTCCATTAGGGCTCAGATTATAGTGCGTCATCATGAGTATGTACTACCCGACACCTCTTCGAACTGGAAAAAGAAACTTTAGGTAACCCCTGCTGTCATCGACAAAAGTAGCAGGCCTGGTAACAAGATGGATTGCTTTCAAAATACAAGTCAATCTGCGAATAAATAGTTTTAGAGTGAACTGGAAGTGAAATCTAACAAATACCACATGAGGTCGTGACATTCCTCTCATCGTCAAACCAGAAAGCTCCAACTTAATACTTCCCCTCATTGGTTGATACCATAGTTGATTACAGTAAAAAGATATGTGACGAGCATAATACAAGGGGTTACAAACAAGCGTTGCAGAGTTGAGGAATACCTTTACACCCTCTTGTCTTATGCAGGTACTGTGTATTGTCATGAGATCTTTTACAATCTGTTGATATATCATTTCAACTTTCTCAAGAACAACAACAATTTTATAGACCCCATGGTACAAATGACTGACCTGGTGAAGTATACGTTTCCACGAGTAGGCAATCAAAATAAACACTAGAAGCATTCGAGAGCTGCAACACATGATGAGGAGAACGTCCAGGTTGCAACTCAAGCAAATCACACTTCAGCAATAAGAAAACATATTTTGCGCCACTCGTAGCCGACACATTGATAATTGAAGCACTAAACAACCAACCAGGCCGGTACCCGATTTTATAAACCGGTTCAGGAACAAAACTTCTATGGCATTTATCCACTAAAATCAAACCCACGTCAGAGACAAACCCAAATCTAAACTTCCATTTCAGAAAACAAGAATCCCACATACTGAGTTTGAATGCCTTCCCACGATCAAATAATGCACGAGTATAAGCAACAGAAAGATAAAAACATACATCACTATCAGGCCATAGCTGCGACAATTGATGAACTGAAGCATGAAAATGCATGTGACAGAACCCATGAGAGTACACAGTTAAAGTATTGAATGGAAGTGGCTTAACAGATTTTGCCCTGAGATTGGAAATGTCACAGCAAAAATAACATTTGCTTGCACCTTCCAGACAAGGAGCATAGTACTACTGACATTACTCTTGAGAACTTCATCAGCCAGCTCGTAAGCACTACGAATGTCCCTAGTGACATCCCACAAAAACACATTCGATGACGCAAATATCAAATTTAAATAGAATGCATGCTTCGAAATCAGCTTATACACAGATTCATCAATGTATCCATCCATCCCATTTGACATAAAAAGAAGAGTGAGTCGAGAAGTAATTTTAGCAACAAAAGATTCAAAAGCATCCACAAAATAAAAATACCATGTACTATCTAACACCTTGCCTCGATCATATATCCAACGAGAAATTATGAGGATAATGAGTAGGTATTCATCAACCCTGACTTTGGAACTTGCCTTACCCATGCTAGAATTATTTGTTTGTGACAATTTCACTAATAGCTTACCCCCATAGCCACTGTCCGCAGTTTGAACAAGTATCACCTCTGGAATTCGAGACTTGAGGCAAGTGGGTAGACACCATATTAGTTGAGGTATAAGCCCCCAAAATAAGTCCATCTTTTAATTGAATCTTAGGCATTTGAACCAATAACTGACCAGCCTGATCAATATCAACTACTCTAGCAAACAAGAGTAACCAAAAGCCATCTCTCGCAGGTATGTTAACAAACAAATTACTAACTGGAATGTCAGTATGATTAACAACACACACAAGACCCAGCGAATGTATAACCCAATTATTAAATTTGTACCCAAAGCTAAGAAGCAATCGAATAGACAATTTCATGTAAGAAAACGAGGAGATAACCACACATTTTCCTTGATCAAATAATGAGAAAGTATCATCAAGATAAAGATATAAGTAAACAACTATATTCAAGCTCCTAGTGGTGCCCAGTAGAAGTATTTTACCAGTTTTATCCAACACCCGTTGAAGTGAATCATAAAACAATGGATCTGATTCAAAACCATGCTTATTAATAATATCCCGAGTAAATTTTCCACCGTAGTAAGCATTTTAAATTGAACCCAACTTAAGAACGAATAAACCAGAACTAAATATCCAAGCATAGCAGAATCTGTAAGCACTATCAATTAAAGAATACCTTCCCATGGGTCCAATTTCTCTCCCACGATCAAATACGCTACCAGTAAGGTTGATACTAGGGTATGACGATTTCTTACTAAACAACTGGTGATTGATAACTATTTTGTTCTTGAAATTCACAACATCTATTTGAATCATTTTACCAAACACCTACCAAGAAGCGCTAGAAACACATCCCTTAGCCAACATACAAGCAACTGGATCATTATACAACGAATTTGACCAATACCCATATTTGTGAATCAACTCTTGAACAAGTTCTCTATAGTATCCATCCAAAATTTTCAAATACACATCGAATTTAGACCCAAACTCATAATAACATTTAGCAAAATAAGAATTCCCTAAGCTGAGCTCAATCTTCTTTCCTCGATCGAATAATGAACGAGTAAAATCAAAAAGAAGAGTAAATAAATCCTTACAATTCAACTCGATGTGGGTCGTGATTAACTCCCTTAAGCTTTCAAGGATCTCATAACTGACCTCCTTCATTTGCACATGATTCTCTTTATCGACATCATTCACCTCAGCCTTGGCGATTTCTGTAATTTGAGAATCAACCTTTTCTTCAACGAACAAAAAAGAAGGAATAACCAATTCATCTACAGAGTCATCTGGTGTTGCTTCAGATGGTATTGAAGAGTCTTAGCTACAATCTGTAACTTCCTCTGAGTTGAAGGAATCCATAATTGACTCAAAGATTGACTATAAGATTGAATCAATTACAATTTCTTCAGTGAAAATTTCCTCCTGAATCTGCTTAGCTTCTCTAACCCGAAGGAGTGGCTCTAACTGCTTCTCTTTTCTGCTGATGAGCTTCAATATCTGAAGAAGATTATACTCTCGAGTTGGAGAGTCATCTTCTCATTTTTGAGTATCATACATCCATCGAAAATTAAGTAAATCATCCCTGAGTTTATGTTCCTTCTTCATCGCAGCATCAAGCTCCATGGATCGAAACAGATTTGATACCAATTGTCATGTACCGGAATACAATGACAAGTGGGGTGGATAGATTTGAGGATAAACCTCTCTTGATTCTCAAGAATCAAGCCTCTCCGGTTCACGAAGAACACAGCCTAAGAACAAAGTTCCAATTTGATTAATAATTTCATAATTTTCATTACAGACTCTCTGTTTGCTTATATAGCTAGACATATCCAACCTAACATCTAACGACCCTCAATAGTCCAGGTGGTTATATCACACCCATCCATTACACTGATAATTACCCACTAATTATACAATTAATTAATTAATACTTATTATCCATTTTACTAACTACTAATAGTGATATGATAAGGGACACCCTCTTCTAACCATAGCAGCAGGTACATGACAAGATATTGCTTTGGTTTTAAGCAAACTTAGCTTGAATCTTAAATCAGGTTTTCCTCTAATGGTGGATATTGATTCCTTTGTTAGTAAGCTAACTTAGAAGGCAAATCCTGATTTGAAAGACTATATAAGGGAGAACTCTAGCAACTGGAAAACCTAATCCCCACACCTCATGTGTGATACTAGTTGCTACTAGAGTCGATTCTCCTTTATCTAGGTTTTTCCTAAAACCATTATAGCTTAACGACTTGAAGACTTCATTGGTATTCTGAAGCCAAACCCAACTATTTTCTCTGCAGTTGCATATTTTGATCTTACTTGCTCTATCGTATTGAGTATTATCTTTTCTAAGATTGGCTCGAGATTTATCTCTGATAGGTAAGATATAAAAAGTAATCACAAAGCTCTCATTCGTTGTGATTCCACAATAACTTGTTCTACCACCATATAGTTAAGTTATTTGGAGGTGATTGACATTTCTAGGTTGTCCTTCGGGAATATAACACCGGATTATCAATTGGTTCCGGTTCACCTTGATTTATCAAAAGACGGAACAAAAACTTCGTAGGTATTTCTGTGGGAGACATATTTATCTATCAGAATAGACTTTTCTGTGGGAAACAAATTTGTTATAAAGTCTTTGACTTTGGGTCGTAGCTAATTGTGGGTGAGATCAGCGAAGGGAATCAAGTGCGTAGAGTCCTGCTGGGATTCAGAGGCGTAAGGAACGCGACAGTACCTTAATCAGTGTGAGACTTGGTTATGGATCAACTACATTCCAGTCGGAAGTTAACTTATAGTAAGCTAGATTCTGTAGCGGCTTAATATTTTGTGGTGTTCAAATATGGACTAGGTCCCAGGGTTTTTCTGCATTTGCGGTTTCCTCGTTAACAAAATCTCTGGTGTCTTTGTTATTTCTAATCCGCGTTATATTTGTTTATATAATTGAAATACCATAGGTTGCGCGTAGTTCAATCAATTGTTAAATCCAACCTTTGGTTGTTGATTGAAATTGATTGACACTTGAACATTGGTCTTTGGTACCGTTCCAGTTCTTTCTCATAATAATCAGGCTCACGGATTCCTATTTGTTTGATTTGTTGATTACATTGAGAAACAAAGATATAACTCTTGGATATATTTCCTTGATTGAGTCTGACTGTCTAGTTTATTCTCTTGGAATTATATTGGAGTTAGTTGATAGGTGTAGAATACACCGTATTTACTATCTAGAGTTTATGCTTTCTTTGCTATTTTTCGTGTGAATTATGTATCTTATGTTTGCTTTTGAGTTTTATAGGTGCAATGGAGTCACCGAGAACAAAAGGAGAAGAAATCACCCATTTAAAGCGAAAAAGAGCGAAAAGACCAATTCACAGGCGAGCGAAGCTAGCTACGGTGGAGCAAAGAAGTGAATAGGCAGTCGGTTCCGTGAAACCGACACGCCATGCAATAACTGGGAGGCCCTTTTCCTATTTCTGGGTGCCTAGAGTCATTTCTGGGTAACCCCTTATCTGCCAGACCTGGGTGGCTGTATCCACCTTCATTTTCTTACACCTAAACCTAAATTGAGAGAAATGTTTTCTCTCGATCATTACTTCTCCACCTGAAATGAATGAGAGGCAGATATGGTTGTCTGAAACCCTACTCCTCTGTATTGAGTGATGATAAATGGCTATGAGACTTATGAAATTTGGGGTTTGATGTTTGTCTGGACTTCAGAGAAGAGAGATCGATGGAAAAATCTGTGGTGTTTTTGAAGGGTTCGATTTGTTATCAATGGAAGTTGCCAGGGTTCTGAGTTATGAGATTGAATGAGTATTCGGATTGATAATTGAAGAAACTGATGGGGGTTTTGAATCTGTTGCAGTCAAGAACAAGATGAATAGGAATTACAGCTTCTGATGTTGCTATTGTTATTAATGAAGTTAGGGTTCGGTTCAGGCAAGGGTTTGATGGAAATGGTGATTCAAAGCTGAGAAGATTGGATGGGTTTTTGGATTGAAGTGATGAATGGATCTGGTTAGGGTTCTGAGTCGCAGATGGAGATTCTAGTTCAAAGACAAACAAGGAACAATGGGTTTAAAATGGATTTGGTATATGGCAGCATTATGACTCGAATTGGTGATTCCAGGTTAGAGTTTGATCTGAATTGAAGATGGGTTTTGAGTTCTAGTCCCAGAGTTCGAAATGGTTTTGCTGAATAGGTGGTGGCAATGTTTGAGAGGATGTAATCGAAGACAAGTTCATAGCTCATTGTGAAGGAGCTGAGGACCTAGTGCAGCTGCTACTGAAAAGGATGAAGTTGATTGATCTGGTGTTGGCTGAGAAGATGCAATGCATAGATGTATGTCTAGGATACAGGGATGCAATGTTGATGGCTACTGTGAAGTCGAGAAGATGGGTTTGTAGAGATGATGATACTGGTGGTTGAGGAACTAATATAAGGGTTTCATGCTGGTGTTGCTTGAGCTACAGACCCTTGAATTCAGCGAAGAATGTTGCCATGAGAAGTAACTAAGACCTGGCACTGGAATGGCTTGAAGCAGCAGAATACATTGTGTTGCGATATTTTGAAGTGCACAAGGCTGTGACATTGAATGGAGTGAAGGTTAGCTGAGCTTAATTGTATGAGAGTTGCAGTTGGTGGATGTTGCAGGTGCTAGTGCAATCATAGCCGAGAACTGATGTTGTTGAATGCATTGGTAGTCCACATGAGCCATGAGGCTGAGTCTGGGCTTTGTTAATGGATTTAGATGGTGGCAATGAGTTGATGGCAGTGAGATGGACCAGGTGGACAGGTTGCAATTGGCAGGCCCGAACAGCTGAGGTTAATGGTTGGTTTGGAGGTATTGCAGCTGAGCTAAAGTGATGATGGTGATATAATGAATGCATGGAGGAAATGGTGAATTGCAGTCTGTAAGTTGAAGTGTTGCAGGTGCTGAGAATATTGCTGAGAAGAGGATAATGGAGCATCAGTTGTGGTTGAGCAAGGAGTCGTGCAGCTGAAAGAGGGGGTTAATGGGCAGACAGAATTGTAGAAGGCTAGAGACAGAGTTAAGAAGCTACAAGAATTTTGCAGGTGGAGTTTGAATTGGATCTGAAATTGAGCTTGGGAGGAATGAAGGGCCAACATGGTTGTATTGTACTGGTGAGGCACAATGATGGTGCAACAGTGAGTTGGCTTGGGAAGATGGCAATGGCCTTGGCCACTCAGCCCACTCAGCTGAGTAAGAAACTGACTCGTTCTGACTCGGTGATTGACCGAGTTCACTCAGTTGACCAGACCGAGTTGACTCAATGATTCGGTCCTGACTCGTTGACCGGTGACCGGGCGAACTTTGCCGGTCACCTGAGATGCTTTCCGGCGATTCTTTAGGCCAATTTCCGGCCACAATACCAGATTTCCGGCGACCTCTTTTGGGTCATATTTTCACATGGGTATTTGCACATACATGGGCTTGGTGGACTACATGGGCTTTGGGCTATGAAGACCTAATTTTAGAAGTTGGAGAAAAGCTATAAAAAGGAAAAGTTTTCTACAATCTTAGAACACATATTATTCTCGGAGTTTTGGAGGAGAACGGCGACTAGGGTTTGCTTCCAATTGTTTTTCATCTTCTTCATTATTTTATTATTGATTATTGATTATGATGAATTCAAAAGCTATGAGTAGCTAAACATATTATTGGTTATGGGATAAAGTTGATTTCTCAATATGTTATTTGATTCAATGAATTAGTTTTGTCTCAATATTTTTATTGTTTGTGATTCACAATTAATAGCGTTATATGATTTGATAGTTTGTTTGGTTGAGTCCGGAATCAATCCGATTTACATTCATCTCTAGAGCTATATTAGGGTTTTCAATACGAAAAAGTTGTTTATCCCTGATTCTAAGTAGCATAATTGTGGGTAGTGCTTGTAGTGATATATATATCCTACTAGTCACAAGTGAATCATAACTTTTGTTAAAACGATTAGTGCTTTTACACATTCGTTTGCATTGATTATTCTTATTCCATAGAACTTATTGCTTTTAGGAAGTTAAATCTAATTGTGCTTTTACACTTTAGGTTGCTTTCTAGGAAGAATTCACATATGCATCTTTTAATGTGGTTGTGATGAAATCAGGGAATTAGCGGGGTATTCTTGCGATCAAGGTATCCTAGGACTTTTAGTAGATGAGAGATTAATGATAGGTGTAGAATACACCTAATTTACTATCTAGTAGTTTATGCTTTCTTTGCTATTTTTCTTGTAAATTATGTATTTTACGTGTGTTTTTGAGTTATTAGGTACTCTAGAGTCGCACAGAGGAAAAGAAGAAGAAACCACCTAATTTGAGCCAAAAGGGCAAAAAGGTCATTTTACAGGCAATTGATATATGGAGCCTAACCACGGTTAAGGGGCAACTCTCTTTTGGAAGAGTATTAAACGACAACCAGCATTGGTTAGGGGGCTGCTAGCTGAGTAGCCCTTATCAGAAGCAACCTAAGTGGGGATAACCATCCCATTATTACACTTAAACCTAAATTGAGAAATGTTTTCTCTAACATTTACTCACTTCTCCACCTGAAATGATTGGCGATGTCACATTGAGCTCAGAGAACGGAAGAGATCGAGAAAGAGAGAAACGGACTTAGAGAAGAGATGACAACATGGTTTGACGATGGTTGTTCTCAGAAGATGAAGCTTCTACAACCGAAGAAATGGTACTACTCTTGTCGATCCGAGAAGATTTTCTGCTAACGTGAATCGAGAGGACGTTTGTTGAGCTCGAATTAGTTTAGGGTTAATGGTTGAAATAGCAAATTCGGGAGGAATTCATGATGCTTGAAGAAACTGAAACAGTTTGGCTCAGGAAATGAGGATTTCTTAGCTTCGATTGAAGATAAGATGGGTTTGAATTGTCTCAGATGGATAGAGATCTAGGGTGTGTATTGGTTTGAATTCGAGATTGAAATGGGGTTGTGGCTTCGAATCAGTGCAAGACAAAGACAGTTTCTGCTGATGCTAGACCGAGATGAAATTGGGTTTTCAATCAGGGTTTCTATGAACGAGAAAACTGAGTTAATGGTGTTGGTTGGAGATGGTGGTAGATGCATTATAGGCTCTGTTGTGACAGGACAATGTGCTGAATTGGTGCTTTAGCTCGTGATGGTTCTGTTGTGTGGAGATAATGGAGAAGCTGCAACAACTAGAGATACAGGGAAGAAGCCTGGAGTCTGAGCAGCTGCTGGTGATTGCAATAGAGGAGCTACAGCTGTGATGTGACATGGGTCTGCAATGGAGTAGCTGAGACCTATGCTGAGAAGATGGCTAGGCAATTCTGGTGGATATGGTTTCATTGCAGGTTGAGCTGGTACTAGGCCTGAGATGAGAGATGGTTTTGCAGGTGAAGGTAATGGTGCTTCAGTGAAGGTGGTTGAAATGCAGAGATAGAGCTCAGGCTAGGGTCTGTTGGTGATTTGAAAAATGAGTGCAGATTTGGTGCTTCACAGCTGAGATGAAATTGCTGGGTATGGAGATGGCAGTTGTGCTGCTGATGCTATAGGTTCTGGTGGTGACTTGAACTGGAGTAGTTCAGTGAAGATGGTGGCATTGTGAACTGGAAAGCAGGGGCTTTGAGTCTGGCAAGTGGCTGCTGGTGGATTGAATGGCTTGGAGTTGCGGTTGCGGCGATTGTGAAGTTGCAGTTTCAAGGGCCAAGACAATGCTGCTTCTGGTGGTATGGAGATAAGAAAGTGCTTGTGGAAGACGTTGGTGGTGATGGTTAGATGAGACTGACAATGAATGCTTGAGTTTTTAGATGTGTGTTAAGTTTGAGCTACAAGGTGGTGCAGCTGAGTTGTGTAGTAATGGCTTTGGTGAAGGTGTCTTAGTCTTTGGTTACGCATTTGGTAATGAAGTTAAGGCATTGCAGTGAATGGTTGCAGTGGCAGGCAGAGAATGGCTAGGATTTGGACTATGAAGCTATATTGTAGCTGCGATGAGAGCTATGCTGCTGTGAACCTGGATTATTGCAGTGATGGGTTTTGGCTCGGAGTCAAGCTGAAATGGAGAGGCAATTTTGGATGCAGATGCAGATGCAGTGCGAGATTGGGAGCCATGGCCAGGATGGTTCTGCAATGGGTTTAGTGGTTGTGAAGGACAGGTGGAAGAGAATGGAACTGAAGTTTCTGGTGCTACTATGGGTCAGCCAAGATGGCTAGCCAAGGAGCCGTGATGCACAAGGATGGTCTTTGCAACAAGTTTGGCTGTGCAAAGTGGCACAGCTAGGACCGATCGGTAGAGAGTTAGCTAGCCGACTCGGTTCGACTCGATGACTCACCCCTTGACCCGGTTGACTGACGGTTGACTAACAGTTGACTAGTTTGACCGTTAGTCCTAACGGTGGACCGACGGAATATTCCGTCGAATATTCCCTTGACGGAGAAAATTTCCAGGTGGCCGGCGACGACTATTCCGGCCGGATTCCGGCCACAATCCCAGTTTTCCGGCGAGCAAAAATTCCAGAATTTTCTATGGACTTCTCTCATGGGTGTGGAGACTTGGGCTAGGAATTGGATGGAGAATTGGACTCAAATTTGGAAAGAGAAGGTGGAAGAGTTGAGAAAAGCTTGGAATTGGAAATTGAATTGCTAAAGGAAAAGGATTCTACTCCTTAGAAGATTTGGAGAATATTGAAGCCTATAAATAGAGAAGTTTTCTACAACTTCTACATATCTCTTACACACACCTCTCTACACCTCTCTACATACACATCTCTACACACACAATACTTTTCTTTTCTTATTCTTTGTGTGAACTCTTTAACATGAGTAGCTAATTTTATTGATTGAGGATGAATTCCTAGTTCTTAATATGATTTGAGTTTTTGTTTTTAATTCTATCTTGAAGTTTTTTACATGATTATCGTTTGTTTTTACTAATAGGAATGATCTTAATGACATTCATGATTGATTGATAGATTGTTTAGAATGCATGCTAAATTGATTTGTTAGTTTAATCTAATGCTAGTGAAAGTTAGGAGATAAGTAATCGTTTCTTGACTCTTTACATAAGTAGCAAACACGAGACCTTGCGGAGGGATTCCGTGGAGCAATTGTGTGTAGAAACAACGCTAGAAAGTGAACCAAGCGAACCGAGTTTAACTACTAGTACTAAACCTAAATTCATAAATCTTAATGCATTCTTGGAATTACATCTTGTAAGCGGACCTCAAGGTGGTTCTTTTGAATAGAATCGATAACTAAGCGGACTGTTACTCGGTGAAATTAGGGATTTTGGGGCTAGCTAAGCGTACTGCTATCCTACGGTTGGTGATAATCTGTGACTAATAACAAGTAGAAAAGAACATAACTTTAATCATTGTTTTACAACGAAGAAGGATTCCTTGATCTTGTCTCTATTATTGCTTTCAACTTTATCTTTTAATTGCTTTGTTTATTTTCTTTTGCTTTTTAGACCCCCCTTTCGTGACAATTTTTACAACTAGAATCTCTTGCTCCTCGTGGGATCGACCTTGACTACCCTATATTACTTGTTAATTAGGTGGTAAAGTATTAATTAATTTGTTGTGGTTACGACACGCATCAATTAAATTACCAATTCTAATCATTGATGAAAATACATGTTTGTGAATGATACTATCCCGTGACCAATATCCTCTCCTTATTGATTATTCAATTTATTTACTTTGCTTTCAATTACTTTTATTTCTTAGATAAAACAAACATTCCCCCCTTGGTTACCTTAGAAACTGAAAATTGCATAACAACAACCGCCTCTCTGTGGAAACGAACTCTTCCTTACCTTGTACTTCATTTAAATTTAGTGAGTAAGAAAGTGAAATTATTTTTGACGGATTGACAACCGGTCATTAGTCCATACAGATTTCCGAACGAAATATTGGGTGTGGTTGTTAGACCCCCGCTTTTTCAGATTTTTCAATGTCGGTATTGGCAAACATGTCGCCATAATATTGTTCGACTATTGATTCATTGAAGGATATTTGTTACCAAAAGGGATCAATATTTTGAAGTGGGATTACATCGTCTTGGTAACGTGGGCATCACATGCCGACATGGGAATCCCAAACTTGACATTTTATGACAAGCATACTCTTCTACATTAAAGTTGCACAACCTAATTAAATCGTTCAACTTTGTAAATTGATTTTATCAATTGCACAATATTACACCTTATAAGTAATTTCATGGAGTCAGGAATCGCCTAAATGTTTGAGTGTATACATCGGCTTTTTTCAAACTCCTGCTTAACTCTATCGACATCACAGAGGAAACAATCGTGCATGGCTTAAGATAACGTAACAAATCCACCATCACAATTATGTAGCTTCTTCTTTAAACGGTTGTGATATGACTCTTCCATACTCATAGCTTGGTTATCGAATTGTTTATATTTGTTTATGAGTGCAGGTACAAACTTCTCTTTGTGCGGAATCAACCGGTGGTCCAACACATATTTAATAACACGTGCATAACTTTTCCAATGCGCCACTAACATATGAGCATTTTATTCATAATCTTCCATGGTGACCTACCATGTTAAGGCTTCCCACTCCCTTTGGAAACTAGACAATTTTAGTTCTACCAACTTGTCATCCTCCTCAAAATTTTATTTCTCCTTTTCTTTTTGATCTACCGGTAGTATCCGTATTCTCTCCATTTTAGTTTTCTTTGTTGGGCGAATAATGGTCTTGCACTTAGTTTCAATGTTATTTGGAACATGCAAATAATGTTATGAGCATCCGGGAAAACCCTTTCTATTGTATTCCTCAATATTTGTTCATTGTCGATAATAATCACCTTAGGAGAATATCCCTCTACATAGAATAAATTCACTTTTTCTAATGCCCACACATAACTTTCTTCGATCTCGTCTTTCAAGAAGCAAAATAGACTAAAAGAGGATTTAGTAGAAGTTTGTCCAAAAAATTCCAAGACCGGGAGCTCATACTTTTTTTTTTTGGTACGTGAAATCCATTAGAAGAACTTGATGGGAGCATCGTGCGGCTCGTGCCAATTTCACAAACTCCGGATAAGCCAATAAAAGTGCTTTATTTGTTTATCCTCATCTTCTTCATGGAAACCGTATAATTATGTTTCTCCCTTAAATACATTAATTGTTGCATTTTGTCCCTTTCTTCCCATGTCTCACTTTTCAATTTTGCTTTTGTTTTGTAGATAGTCCCCAGAGTAAAAACATTCTTTTGGGTTTTTATCCTTTATATAACCAAGGATATCAATAGGTTTCATATGTTTTTGGGTCACGGAATCTACGATCACCATTTCTTCGGTAGTCTGTTGTGCTGCATAAGGATGTGCTAGCAAACTCTCCAGTAGTATCCGGTTATGACTGCCGAGTACAAGTTTCCTCAAAAATATTTTTTTTTCGATGTTGATCTCAAATTGAAGCTTAAAATGGAACACGGTCTTCTTAGTGAAAGTAGTATTCTTCTTCCTCGTCTTTTCTTTATACACAACACCCTTATTCGCATGAATTTTATGCTTTCCACTACACTCGCAAACCATTTGAAAGCGAGTGTCATTCACTTGATTGTTATAAACTATCACACATATCTTTAACTTATGTTATTTAGCCCACCGTGTTGCACTGTCTTTGTTTCCCCATGTCTGCGTGGTCAAAAAACACAAAGTTATAGAGAAAAAACTTAACAATACTGTCCACATGAATGAACAACATATCTTTTTTTTTCGAAAACAAACCTACCAAGTCATGTAAATAGTGATGGGTAGTATGTTCGGTTAGATTATTGTTTGTTGCAGGTTGATCATCCACTGAGTTGGTACAAACACGATCTATTAATCAAAATATCACAACATTAGCCTAAAAAAAATCTACAAATAATACCATCCGTGGAAACACCGACACACATACTGGTCATAAATAACTCTATGGTTGGCTTCGTTTCTTTTCGAACCTGGCCGTAACAAGTGCAATAAATATCATTAAATAAAGAAGCCAAATTTGAGGGATACACAAAAAGAAAAAAAATCATTGTGAAGTAATTTAAAGAACCCCTTATCTAATTAATTTTGGTTATGACCAAATTACCCTTGATTGATTATTGTTAACTATATTAATTAGTTTGTTAAGATGAATTAGTAATATATTATTTTGTTAAGATAAGATTTAAGATCTTGAGTTATTCTGATTAATTTTTTTTGGAAAATGCTAGTTATATATATAGAGAGAGAGAGAGTGAAGAAGTATAAAGGAAAATGATTTTGGGAGATTTGAGGAAAATGAGAGATTCTGGTGAGGATTTTGATACAACAATCTGGATAATCAGGTATAGGTCCAAATGAGATTGAATGCCTTTTTTTTTTTATTCGCATGTTAATGAGAAGTACAGAGGTACAATCGGCATAGATAGATGATGAATACAATGTCGACTTCTATGAATTGGTATTGGTTTCATTATTTGGAAATACGGACAATATGTATTCCCCCAATAGGATTCAATTGGCATTGTCTAAGAAAATCATCAATGCCGATTTTTGGAAATAAGCAGTTAGTATTGTTAGATTTTTAATCTACCATGCCAACAAGATGAATTTTCACACCCGAAAATTGATGCTTTTGTCCGCATTGTAATCATCATGCATTTAATACCGGTAGTACTTGTTGGCATTATAGTTACCTTGTAATCATCGTGCATTTAATGCCGGTAGTACTTGTTGGCATTGGATGTATCATAGTTACCTTGTATTTATCATGCATACAATGTCGATTGTTATGTAAGATTAGACTGGCTCATTTTTCAGAATTTGGTTTGATTTTTCGAAAGAATAGAACCCGTCTCTACTTAATCATGAGTATACCCCATAATTTGCATTTTTTTTTACAAATATATGAAGACAAAATGGTAGCATGGTATTTTCATCACTATAACTTCCCCTTATGACAAATACAACTCCATTTAACCGTGAGTATCCCCCAAGTTTTGGAGGTAATAATGAGTTGCAACTAGATTCGAAATACCAAAAACCAAGCCGTGAATGTGTTTATGGTTGGTTTTTACGCATTTTTACCTAGATACATCTGGGAGTTCATAGTTTCCTAACCGCAATACTACCTGATGGTTGGGAAACCTGGTCGTAAACATGTATGAAAGTTTTAAAAAAATCTATCTTTTTACGTACTTCTGGCAATTTTGTGCAATAAAAAGACATTGGAGCTAAGTTAGAGGTATACTTGACTGTTTCCATCCATTGATTCTTCACTTTGTCTTTTTATTTCTTCATTTGGTTGAGATTCGCTATCACTTTGGGTTAAAAACTCTTTACCATCAAATATATCATCCATCCTCGGATCTCCATCATGAGTTATCTAAAAAAAATCTCTATCATATATGGATTCATCCACCTCAAATTTCTCACTGGAATCACGTATTTTGGTTGCATGAATTAAACTAAGAGGCTTTTCCAAAAAAAAAAAGAACTCTTTTCTCTTCTCTTTTCCCTTTCTATTTCTCTTCCCTTTAAAAAACCAAAATACTAACTCTTCTAATTTTCTATGTCTGCCCATAAATTAAAGGGTTATTTAACGTTTGGTACCCAGCAAATGTCCAACACCTAGCTTTGGTACCCAATATATTTCAAATATTAAGGGTTGGTACCTGGACCACTAGTTGACTGTGAAAGACTCTGTTTGACCCCTCATTATTTTGTTTTCTATAAATTTTATTAAAAATATATACAAATTTACAAAATTCTCCCTAAGTAAACCCATCTTCTTCGTCCTCTTCTTACTCAACATTTCCCATTTCTCTGCAAAGTGTAAATCTCAAATCTAAGACAAAAAATAAAATACGCACAAAGAGAAAGAAAGAAGATCCTTTAATTCCTTCATCATCTTCACTAATAAACTCTTATTATTATATCAATCTTCGTCATCTTGATTATATCCACTATTCGTACCAATAACAATTAACCCACCTTATTAAACACCAATTATGGTTGAAGAAAGTGGTGTTGCTGATTTAGAAAAAAATTTGGGTTTGAATTAGATTTTGATCCGGTATAATGTGCAATCTATGATTTCTAGATTAAAATCTAGGGTTTATGTTGTATTCCAAGTTAGGGAATTTTTTTCTCTGTAAAAGACTTACAGTTGATAATGGATATTAGGTTTGTTGATTATTGAATTTGTATCGAATTTCGAGATGTGAATCGCACAATCCAGTATCGGTGATTACTTGTGATGAACAAATGAAGCCAAATATTAATGGAGGTAATGAATTGATTAAGCACTAGTTGGACGGATTTTCATGTTGTGGTGAAATTTGGTAATGTTGAATATGAATCCGAGTGCGCGATGTTGGATTGGTGGTGATAGATATTTTTAAAGTGGTGGTGGTGGTTATGCTGTTATGAAGATTAGGAAGGAAAGGACACTTGCAGTGATGAGTACTGCCATGATGTTTTTTTTCATAGCGAGGAAGAAAGAATAGGGGTTTAATGAGATCTTATTGTGGCCGTCTATTCTAACGACCCCATGTTTACTGAGATCTCCGCCATCGTTTGAACCAACCATATGCAGATATGCTGTTTTAAGATGGGCAAATATGGAAAAATAGTAACTCAATAATAATGAAAAGGAATTATGAAATTAAAAATAAAAAAATTGTCAGGTCAAACGGGTCTTTGACAGTCAACGTCTCATCTAGGTACCAACCGTTAATATTTAAAATATTAGGTACCAAAGCTAGGTGTTGGACATTTACTGGGTACCAAACGCTAGATAGCCCTAAATTAAAATCATAATTAGTCTCTTTTTTTTTTAGATAACTGAAATTTTATTTAAGTAGGAGGAGAATCAATACACCTCTCTAGAAAAGTATCAATACAAAAATCAGAGTTGTAACACTCTTCCATAGACTATTTATCACTTCTTATTTTTTTTGAAATGGTATCTGCCAAACGATTACCATCTCTTTTAACGTGGTTGATTGTCCAGAAATTAAAAGAAGATAAAATAGATTTAATGAATCTAATAGTTTTCTTGTTTTCACAGCTAACAAATAATTCTTCCATTGTGATAGATTTCACAACAGCTTCTGCATCAGCTACAATGTGAATCTTCTGGATGTTCTTGTCTCTTACCCAGCTCAAAGCTTCCATTACAACCATGTATTCCCCTGTTTCTGGATCTCTTACTCCAGTTGCATAGGATCCTTTGACACCTGAGACTACCCCTGCAAGATTACAAAGCACCATACCGGTGCCACATTCATTAGTAATGTAATCAAATGAAGCATCCACAAAGATTTTGAGAACATCATCATCTCCAGAACTAAGACTTTGAACACCTGATCAAGATATTAAATTGTTTGTTAAGTTATTTATAATGACAGGCGTTGATCTAAGTTGAGACATATGATAATTAATTCTAGCTACTGTATTTTCAGGGTTAAGAGTTTTATCCTGAAAGATTCAATTGCATCCCACCTTCCAAATTATCCAGCAGCCAATCATGAGTAACGATCTCCAGTGTTGAGTTTCTTCGGCACATGTATTTCTGACATCCACAAACCAAGAAGTAATCCATTGTGTAACACTTTGACAGCTTGATATGACTTGATCAATATTTATGTTGAAAAGTCTCCATATAACTTTAGAATGATTGCAAGAAAGAAGCAGGTGGAACAAGGATTCCTCTTCAAAATTGTAGATGTTGCAATGATAATGATCCTTTATGACTATTTGATAATTAATTTTTCTTGATTATTTGTGATAGTCTTTGTCTTGTGGGAACTGCATTCTTGAGACATTTCCAAATGAAGAGCTTCACCTTGTGTGGTAATTTCATCTTCCATAATGCTTTCCAAACAAAGTGTTGAGGCTTAGGAATCCTGGACAAACAATATTTATGTTGAAAACAACTTGATGTAGAACTCTTCTCTCCATGAGTTTATTGTAAGTAGATTTAACTGAGAAAACTCCCTCTTTTGAAGGGGACCATCTCAAGATATTTTCTTCTACCACTGAAAGCTGCATTCTAGATATTCTTTCCACATTATCTGGTGAGAATAATATGTTGAGAAGTCGTATATCCCATTCATTAGTGTCTGTTAAAATTAAGTCACTAACAAACACAAACTGATAATGAGAATGGTGCTGAGGCTCAACAGTTTGATTCAATCCTATAATCCATTTGTCTGTCCATATTCTGGTGAATCTGCCATTGTTATCTACCATGAAACAGTGCTGTTGAACTATTGAGAGACCTAATTCAATGCTTTTCCAAACCCAAGAAGAATTATTCCTTTCACCATATAGATGTAGAAAATCCTCATTTCTTTGATATTTAGCTTTAAGGAATTGGCCCAGCAACTGATCAGAATTATGACATATTCTCCATGCTAGCTTTGCAAGAAGAGCATGATTCATCATTTCTAAATCTCTGAATGTCAGTCCTCCTAAATATTTAGATAAACACATGTTTTGCCAAGCAATAAGATTGGAACCTTTGTTAGATTTGAAGCCCCACCAGAATTTTCTTTGGATAGAATCTAGTTTCTTGAGAAGTTTCCTTGGCATCTTAAATGTGCTCATTTGATACATGGGGATGGAGTTAAGAACTACTTTAACCATAGTAGATCTGTCAGCTTGATGCATTGTAGTGCCCTGCCAGTTACCTAGTCTTCTTTCAAAGGCCACTCGAATATCTTCAAAAGATTTAACCTTTGATCTGCCAATAATTAAAGGAGAACCCAAATATTTCTCATTTTTATTCATAGGTTTAACACCTAGAATGTTACTTAGAGTGTCACAGACATCATGATCCATGTTGTTGCTAGAGTGAATAGAAGATTTGTCAAAATTAATGACTTGACCACATTGTGAACTAAAATCTTGTAAAACTTGCAAGAGATTATTCACAATGGTTAAATTTGCATGAGTAAAAATGAGACAATCATTTGCAAAGAGCAAATGATTAATAGGTGGTGCTCCTCTAGCTACTGAAATACCTTGTATGCTTTTTGAATGATGAGCTTCAACCATAGTTCTTGAAAACCATTCCATAGCTAAGATAAAGAGATATGAAGAAAAAGGATCTCCTTGTATTATTCCTCTGGTAGGATTGAAATCTGCACAAGGTGAGCCATTTAGAAGAACAAATAAAGTGGTGGTACGGATATATTATTGAATGAGGTGGCACCAATCTTCTGAGAAGACAAAACTCTGGAGAATCTTAATAAGAAATGGCCATTCAAGTCTGTCAAAAGCTTTTGACTTATCTAACTTGAGGGCTAGCCATCCACTTTGTCTTTCTTTTCTCTTCATGGAATGAAAGATCTCATGAGCAATGATAGTGTTATCATTAATTAACCTACCAGAAACATATGTTGCTTGGTATGGGGTGATGATCTTATTCATAAAGGGCTTCATCCTGCTTACCAAAATATTTGATATGATTTTGTATGAAGTATTACAAAGACTGATAGGTCTAAATTCAGCTAGAGAACAAGGCTTACTCTTTTTAGGAATTAAAGATATATAAGTCTTGTTCAATTGCTTGAGTAAATGCTTAGAAGAGAAGAACTGTTTAACCATGTCACACACATCATTTCCAACAATAGACCATTGAGTTTTGTAAAAGCCTGCTTGAAATCCTTCTGGTCCAGGGGCTGACCAGTTTTCCATAGTCTTGAGAACCTTGAATATTTTTTCATCAGTTGGAGGAACAAGGAGCCTTATGTTGTCTTCTTTAGTAACCAAAGTAGGAATATGGCTGTAGTGCCTTTCATCAATGGAGGGATAAGAAGTTGAACTAATATTTTGAAATGATTAGTTAACAAGTTGGCTAGATCATCCCTATTGTGAACCCAATTATTTTCTGAATCTTTCAAGGAATCAATATTATTTTTTGCTCTTTTTCTTTTATGAAGAGTGTGGAAGTACTTGGTGTTGTAATCCAGGTCTTTGAAGAAGTTATCTCTGGACTTTTGCTTGTGAAATTCATGCTGGATACTATGCCATCTTTGTAATTCCTTGGATACTTCAATAGCTTTAGCAGTATTAGTTGTTGAGTGGGGAAGAGCCTGAATGGAAGAAAGTTGATGTTGTAGCTTATCTATATATTGATTTATATTCCCAAAGTGTTCCTTATTCCATTTAGACAAAGCAATCCTTGTGAACTGCAGTCTTTTTACCAGCTTGTAACCTGGAGAATCAGATACTGTTTTTTTCCCAAGCTTTAGCTATCTCAGCATTATAACTTCTATCTTGTAGCCAAGATGTAAAGAATTTAAATGGCTTCCAGAGGTTTGGCTGAGTATGATCTGTCACAAGAAGTATAGGGCAGTGATAACTACTAGTTTGGTTCAGATGAAGGATCTTTGAATCTGGGAAAGAAATATTCCAGTCCGCATTACCCAAGGCCATATCCAATCTGGATCTTTTCATCCCAGTACCAATATTATTATTAGACCATGTGTGTTATCTTCCTATAAAACCAAGATCTTCTAAACCAGCATGTTGAAGTATATAATGAACCAAACCATCACTAAAAGTAGAAGCTGAAGAAGTATTGTCCATGAGATGAAAATTAAGATCACCCAGAAGTATCCAAGGCTGGTTGATGTTGCTACCTATATCCTTTATGAATTCCCATTGATATTTTCTCTTGGAGTAATTACAGTATCCATACATGAATGAGAGAAGCCATTCAGGTTGACTAGGGTCACTTTGAACCACTGCATGAATCATGTTATTATCACAGCTAACAATATCACAAGAAAATCCATTTTTCCATAAAAAGAACTAGTCCACCAGATAGACCTACTGGTTGCAGGTATTTAACATTAGGGAATCTAAAGGGAGAAAGCAGAGTTCTCATTTTATCTTCATGCAGTTTGGTTTCATAGAGGAAAATTATGTCTGGGTTCTGAGACATAATTAAGTCTTTCAGGTGATCTCTGGTGGCCGTAGAGTTGAACCCTTATACATTCCAAGACAAAACTCTCATTATGTTGAGAGAGCAAATGATGAGATAGGTTAAAACTAATATACAACTCTTGTGTTTATACCTGATTATTTTTTTAGTATAACTTATTATGCAAGAAAAAAATAAGAGTATGTAATTCAATTGTTGGAAAGAGAAGTAGTACGTATTAGGGCAGATGGGAGTTATGTAACTCAGATTTAATTGTTTTGAAAAATTAGTTAAACTAGGACAATTGTAATAAATTCCTAATCCTAAAGTAATTATTAAAAACCTAACACAATTATTGATGAATGCAGTACCCAGAAACCAAGAACGAGGTGTAATAAATGAGAATTTTGACGAAAAAAACAGGATGAATACCTGAATCCCCTTTACTGCGTGCACAGTTTGATCCTCTCCAGTTATGACCCTGTGAGTAGTCTGGTTGGAAGTGATGGTATCATGTATATTATTGACATAGGAGCTTTCAACATCATCAAGAGTTTCAGCAGTATTGTCCATAACCCTGAGCCTTTTTCCTTGTCTAATATCGTCAACCGATTCCTGATCACCTTTCTTGAGAAGAAAATCCATGTTGATCGCAATTCCATCTTTAGGTGGAACAAAAGCAGTAGTTTTGGTGAATTTTTTCGAGGTTTTTTGACATACAGGTGCAGAGTTGCTAGAATTTGGTGTAATGTATTTTTTGACGGTACTTGCTTTGCCAAAAAAGTAAGGCTTCTCATGAGCTTTGTTTAAGTAAGTAGTTGCAGCTTTGCAAGCGACTTTGCAATGTTTTATGACATAGCTTTCTGTGCAAATGCTTCTTGGTTGTTTCTCATAGAAGAACTGCTGCCATTTTGTGACTCCAGCATTAGTGATGCACTTGACTCCTCTTCTTAATGACATTGTCAAATCGATATTCACACATGCTTTGACAGGTGTACTCCCAATTGGTATAGCATCTTTTGGTTCAATTTTGGTAACTTCTCCCATAATTTCTCCAATCTTAGTGACAGATTCAACATTCATATGTTTAGGAATCAAATATTTCATGGCCTTTCATTAATCACCTTGTTGAATCCAAAACATTTGGAATCCCACATCTTGAGAAGTCATAAATTTTGATGGTGGATAGATGATTTCAGGAATGTAATCATGGATAACAAGAAGATGTCTGTTGATACTCCATGGCCTTTCATTAATCACCTTGTTGAGTAAATCCCAGGTTTTGAACTTGTAAATCATAATGTTGGGTTCCACCTCCACAATCACCCTAAGCATGGTATGGCACATCTTCGAAGTCATAAATAGCCAGGTAAAAGGTAGCCACTTTTCAGTTGTAGCATATATCATTCTTCCTTCTATAATAACTTTCCTTATAGCACTAACCTCCCAGTTAGATTTTTCTTCCTCAGAGATGTTGTTATCTTGATTACAAACAATCACTTCACTAGTATCTCCCAACTCCAAGGTGGCCTGTTTGAACTTGTTAACCAGATCACCAACATGGCTTGATGTTTCTTCTTCCATCTTGAAAAGATTGTTTATCACCAACATGGCTTGATGTTTCTTCTTCCATCTTGAAAAGATTGTTTAGCTGTGTGATACAATCTTCAACAGTTTTGTTCTTATAAGTAAGAAAAGAGATTTTAGGGTTTGGAAGATAAGATTGATATAATTGAAAGTTTATTTTTTTGGCTTGAATTACGACAACAAATTTTTTGAGGATATTTTTGGTTATGGGAAGTTTTACAGCTGGCTAACAACTCTAATAGGAAGACTAGGAGGCAGACTTTCCATATTAGTTTGATTTTGTTCATTTTGAATTTTTTTGAATTACCTAAAAAGCGGGATGAACTGTTACTTTGACTCGCTAGAGGAAATCGCTGTATTAACTCGTCTTTGACAAATACTTTGACACCATTGATACCAGCACAATCCAAACCTGTTAGCAAAAGCTTATAGACATACTCAGCAAACGCAACAATCATAACAAATACACAGGAAAAATCCATATGAGAAAAATCAAACTGTAAACACATTTTGGAGATACAATAATGGTTAACAACCCATTAAAAGAGAAGGAAAGAAAAAGTTGTTTAGAATTAGAGAAATATACAAATATGAATGTAGGATAAAATAACGGTGAGAAACTAAATGGAAATTATGTTTTAATGATGCATAAATAAAAGAGAAGTTTTTAGATCAAACCAGAGAGTGGAAAATTTCACTGAGTTAGCATAATGCAATCTCCCGATTCACAGAGCAAGAGAGAGAAAGTGATTAATTTGTTGACTCAACTATATTGTACTGAAAATCATAATTATTCTAATAGCTAATACTAAATTATCTAATTAAATGAAATATTAACACGAATTGAACGAGAGCAGTGTAGGCGTTATGAAAATATTTTAGACAATAAGCTTTAGAAATTGCTAATCGTCAACCCTATCTTTTCACATGAAAATCCCGTCTATTTATTTCTAAGCCCGTATATGAGGTTTCATAATAAAATGTTAGTTTGATCTCTTTTCCTCATGAATTATGCGAGTTTGGAGATAAGTGGTTAAAATTTGGATTTTTCATGTATTCTAAGTACGGGTGAGTGACAAATGGGTGGATACGAATTTGGTATCACCCGCGTTCAACCCATCAAAATGGCGGATTTGAGATGTTTACCCACGTCCAACCCATAACCTGTCGGGTTTCGAACCCGCGGTGACCGAATGAGTGTATAACTGTAGGTGAATTTGCGGATTTGAAAGAAAATAAACGAAATCAGATCAATGTTGACAAGAGTAATATAACTTAGTTTAAAATTTTGATCACCACTGATGTTCCACCAGCGATCAATTCTCGAAAGCTGCAGGTTTCAAAAATCCACCCGCGTTCAATCCGCTAAGAAACGCATCGGGTGTCCACCAGTCAAAATACGGATCTGGGTTGGATAAAATCCACAGATTCAGATGTTAGGCTCACCCCTAAAATTTCTAAGGAAATTTGGCCATATACAATACCCCATTTTAAACCTAGCGTTTTTAGGGGCCACTCGAAAGGAATTAGGGGCCAACAATAAAACAAAATAGGGTCACCCAAACCTAAATTGAGTTCACCCCTTATCAATAATTTTCGTAATGGCAAAATTGCCCTCAAATAATCGGTTGATAACTACACATTCGGTAGTTAGTGTACATTTAGCTAATGTTAGCAGAATTATTTGAAGTTTTTTTTTTTTCGGATTCGCAGTAGCAGGAACATAATTGGTAGATAAAAAATTATTTTACCTACCGATTATAACTCATTTTCTTAAGAAATGATGAACATCAACCAGAATCGGTAGATAAAATGATTGTTATCTACCGATTATTCTTGATTCAAAAAATTCAATTTTTCTGTACTAAAAATTAAACACAATCGGTAGATAATGAACACAATTTACTACCTATTATGGTAGTACCAAAATTCGAAAATTGAATAATTTTTTTCAAAAACTCGTTTTGGGGCCAGTATATAATCGGAAGTTTAATTAACTTAAAATACTACCGAATATGGTAATTCTCATTTCAAAATGCCACTATATAATCGGAAGTTAAGTGCACTTACTTTACTACCGATTATGGTAGTACCAAAATTCGAAAATTGAAGAATTTTTTTCAAAAACTCGTTGGGGCCGGTATATAATCGGAAGTTTAATTAACTTAAAATACTACCGAATATGGTAATTCTCATTTCAAAATGCCACTATATAATCGGAATTTAAGTTCACTTACCT
This sequence comes from Papaver armeniacum, assembly GCA_023531295.1. NCBI lineage: Eukaryota > Viridiplantae > Streptophyta > Magnoliopsida > Ranunculales > Papaveraceae > Papaver > Papaver armeniacum. The sequence goes on from JAJJWW010007533.1 coordinate 130,580, forward strand.
TACTATCGATTGTCATAATTCGAAATGAGTTTTTGAAAAAAAACCTTAATTTTTCGAATTTTGGAAGATATGTCATTTGAATAAACTCCCGAATATATGATGGCCCAAAAATCAGAATTTTGGAAAAACATAGATTTTTCAAATTTCGAACTTGTAATAATCGGAAGTAATATAATTTACATAAACTCCGAATGTATGTTGCCTAACCTTCTAAAATGGCCCTTGGAACCACCTAGAGCCATAGCATGGTAGGTTCTGCCACAGTAATATTCGGAAGATATGTCATTTGAATAAACTCCCGAATATACGATGGCCCAAAAATCAGAATTTTGGAAAAATAGAGATTTTTCAAATTTTGAACTTGTAATAATCAGAATTAATATAATTTACATAAACTCCAAATGTATGTTGCATAACCTTCTAAAATGGCCCTTGGAACCACCTAGAGCCATGGCATGGTAGGTTCTGCCACAGTAATATTCGGAAGATATGTAATTTGAATAAACTCCCGAATATACGATGGCCTAAAAATCAGAATTTTGGAAAAACAGAGATTTTTCACAGGAAGATATGACCAAAAATATTCGGAAGTTAACCTATAATTCTATCTCCCGAATACTGTCGATGTTCTTGAGAAATGAAGAACACGACTACATTCGGGAGTTTAAAATCATGAATATCTCCCGAATCTGGGAAAAAATAGAAAAACCCTAGCGAGAAGAAAAAAAAATGAAACAAAATTCATTCAAATACTGCACCCACTACATTCGGACGCATGCTTCTTATTTTGTCTACCGAATGCATTCGGAGGATAAAAATAATATATTATCTCCCAATTATATAAGGGCAATTTTGCCATTAAGAAATATGCAAGATATGGGGTAACTCACTTTAGGTTTGGGTGACCCTATTTTGTTTTATTGTTGGCCCATAAAACCTTCTGAGTGGCCCCTAAAAGCGCTAGGATTTTAAAGAGTCCGGGCTTCATATGTATTACACCACATTCTGAAACACCCTCTTCGAAACGAAAAAGGAAGAAATCCTCGCTATCAAACCCTCAACCCCAAAGCGGAACCCTTAAAATTGTCGATTCATTTTGAAATATGTAGATTCTTTCAATTCTGAAATCCTTAATTCCCTTCAAAGAGAAAGTCCCTCCGAAGAGAAGAAGAAGGTATGTCAATGATGAATCTACCGGAAGATATTCAGGTAAATATTTTTTTAAGATTACAAATAATTCCATTTTAGCATGTAGATGTGTATGCAAGCCCTTGCGTGTTCTACTTAGTAAACCTGAATTTATCAAGAGTCACCTTAATCGTTCTATTCAAAAGAGTAACCCTAGGCTCATGGTAGATCATTT